>JAKUBK010000085.1:0-17134 GCA_030566875.1 Waltiozyma chaumierensis | reverse complement strand
TTATTATGGAGTTGGGTGAAAGTGATATTTTGTTCTTGTTATGATCTGAGGTTGGTTGGAAGAACTTCAATGATTCAGTAAGAATGGGATCATCTTGGGTATTTGATCTGAATACAGCGAGTAATCTTTCAAAAGACTTCATGGATTTATTTGGACTTGAGAGGTACCTTGAGACATGTTTGCTTAGTTGGAATGATTCAGATACCAAGCTGGTTTGAGACTTAGGTTTGATTTTGATCATTCTTGGTTGCCTAGCAGTTGTTGTTATTTCCAGGGGTACGCTGTAACTTCTTATGAATAGCTGTACTGATGGAGTTGATTTTCTTCTGGATAAAGTTGGTAGAGTTGAATCCTTTGAGGAAAATAGTGATGACATAGTATGAATCCTTTCTGGTATTGGGCTGAATTGGGATATGTGTCTGTGAGGTTGAGTTTGTTCAATCCAAGTTGTACACATGTACCTAAACCCCTTTGTGAAAGGATGACTTAATCTATTTTCAGTGGTCTTGAGTAGAACTGTAGAGACCTGAGGCATTATTGATCTAGGAATTCGTGAGTGTATAACTGGAAACTGGAAACAACTTCCAGTGTGGATATACTTGGTACGATCTAATTGTTACTTGTAATCTTGTTTGGCATAGGTAGATCTGTACTTACTAATATCCTGTATCATGTGTCAATTTTAAAGATAAGCCATACTGTATAGTGTGGCGCTGCATGTGTCAGATCCCCACAACAACTGTATCTGTCAAATTTCTTTGGTAGATGTTTGGGTGTTGCGGAAAAGGAATTTCATAGAGGAACTTTTAAATTGCACTCCACTGAATAATTTTAATCAAACACTTCACAATCAACTAGTCAAAAAAAAAAGTCGAAGACTACTAACCTAAGTTTCAACTTCTTAAAAACGTCAAAGTTAGACACCAGTTCCTCAAACGATATCCAAGTTAAACAAAATACATTCTCAAACCTCCAAAAGAAACCGGCGCAACAGTGCAATCCTTGATCAGCCAAAACTCAGTAGACCATTTCAAGACTCTCAATTGATCCAAAAACTTCTCACAGATCACTTTGAAGCAGATACAAATCTCCAAAACCATGCTAAACTGGAAAGACTAACAAAACGATTCTAATGGAGATGCCCAACTGCCCGCATCATAGCTATCGATTGTTGGTAATAAAAACAAAGGTGAGACAACACCTAGTAATATTGGTATTTCAATTTATGATTTTAAAACAGCTAGGTTCTTCTCTATTCAAATCGCCATTTCAAACCGTTCTCAGTCTAAGAAATCTAAACAACATTATCAGGGTTCTGTTGAATTGAACAGAGATCAGGCGTGTCGATTCGTACAGATTCTCTTTGAGTCATATTTCCAGGATACAGGTAACACTGATGTGGATTACTTCATAGTGGCACATGCTATTAAGAACGAGAAATGGTTTCTAAAGACACTAGGAATTGACCTATACTGGTTAAGGACTCCTTTCTATGACTCAGGTATACTCAGCGCTAAACTTCTTGAGTCTGGTGAATTTAGTTCTACTCCCCAACTTAAATTGGAATACTGCATTGATATTTCTGATATTTCTGATATTTCTGAGATCAGCGATGGTGTGTGGAAGCATATTCAATTTTTTGAATGCCAGAGGCGGGGAGGGGCTTGAGAATTTTTGGTTTAGTATAGCTGGTCCAGTGGTATGAACTGCTTGGGATCTCACAAAGAAAATTATCAAGAAATATACTGTTGATTTTCTAAAGTTATTGAAACTAAGAAGCTGCAACCCTCAGTGCTATTTATAATTTATCTGTAGAATTACTTTGTTTGAAATTGTTCAAACACATGTTTTTTTAGACACGTGATTAGCTATTCAACAAGCTTTAAATCCCACGTGACCTGGTCTTAAGCTCAAAAAAAAAATATAGCGCGGCTAATTAAAATATCCAACTATTTTATATATTTTTATTATATGTAATTATTATTAAACTGTCCAGATCTTATAGCTTAACCAGATCAACTAGGTTGTTCCAAGTGTCTCACTTACAGAATGTATCAAATTAAATTCCTTAAAACACCAACTATATCGCTAGCAACACCGATCAAAACCAAACAATCCAACGCTGGCAATAGTAAAAACAAGTCATCAAGCAATTCTCAACTATCCAGGTTGGGTGGAAACTCAGCCAATCCTGCATATACTCTATCCACAACACTAACTATCACTAACGATCTTGGCGAGCGATGGTTCTTTGGCCATACGACACTTCTCTTAGAGGTTCGTCACCATATGAACAATGACGTTATGAAAGTCAATGATTCCAAATCTTATAAGGTTCTCAAGACAGCAGAATGTGAATGGGAAGCTGGATTCATGGCGGCTAATGTCTCGTGTGGATTGAAAAGTTCAGAGTTGCCTTTGGGAAAGGGTTTCATCACTGTTTTTGTAAGGGTTAAAGATCTAAATGGTGTTGTTGATGAGTTGAATTATGAACAAGAGGAAGAGAATACATCCAACGTTGAGTTTGTGAAGGAGATCATTCAGAAGAAAATTTCGTACTTTGACATTCAATCTGACATTGAAGATGCAACAAGTTATGAAAACACTTTCAAGGAATTGACATTTTTAAACACTATCAGTGATTTTATGAAGATCCCTGGGAAAATCTCAGAATTCCCAATGAGATGTGATCGTAAGGCCCTTCGTCTAATCAATGATTCATCTTTAACAGAGGCGCCAGTGATTCTATATGAAGAACTATCAGGTACAATAGCAAGGCATCTCTGGGACTCTGGGATTTTCTTAAATTTGCTTCCAACTGCTACAATTTTACAATATGCTGGGTTTAAAGCCACTGATAAAATAGATATTTTGGAATTAGGAACAGGTATTGGTCTTGGTGGGATTCGTCTCTCTCAAGTGTTTCCAAAGGCCAAGATCCTCGTGACTGATTTGGATGACGCTAAGGATATTTGTCAAGATAACATCAAGTTGAACGATGTGATGAAAAGTAGTAGAGTCAAGTTTGGAGAATTGGACTGGGAATCACCAGTGAAAACATTGTATCAATCTTGGGATTTAATCCTCGTCACTGATTGTATTTACAATCCGCTGTACTACGATTGGTTGATCAACGTCATGAAAGTAGAGGCTTTGGCAAAGACCAAGGTTCTGTTCCTGCATAAGTTTAGAGAACCGGTAAGTGAGTGTGAGTTCTATCCTAAAGTCAGAGCATGGTTTGAAATGGAGAAACAATGGTGGTGGAGATTGAACGATGGGATTCTGATCCATGTTGGTTTATATTCCAAAAAGAGCCAATAATAATGTAGAGCAGTGTATTAATAAACTAGAATTTAACTTTCTAAATTAAAAAATATTAGACATAAATATATACAAGGAACTTCATCGTCATCAGAAACCGGTCTAGACCAACATCTCAATCAGAGACAATCTTCAACTCTTCACTGAAGATCTCCTTAGCAGCATCAGATCTCGTCAAGAGGAACTTCCTCAAAATATTCTTCTTAACAGCTGGCTTTAGTTCTTCAGCTGGCTTCTTAGAGAACCCGCTAAGAGCCCCGTTGACCTTATCTTGATATTTAGCGTCAGATAACAATTCTAACAAAGGTTCCACAAAGTCGATCGTCAATTTCAAAGACTGGACCTTTTCTCTTAGAGCCTCTAATTCCAACTCAAGGACTTCTGGTTGTGGTGGCCATGACTTAATGCCATATTTCTCCTTTAATTCTTGAATCTTAGCCTCGTCTCCTGCAACTTGTTCACCCTCCTTGGCTTCAGCAAACTTTCTAATCTGAGCCAAATCTCTAATCAAGTCACTGCCTTCAGCCAAATCTCTTTCGATTCGTTCTCTTCTATTAAGGAATTCCATGGTCTTTTCGTTCTCTTCGGCAAATACACGTTCTTTAGCAATGGCATCATATTGAGCGAATTGGGACCCTTTATTCTTTCTAATTTCAGCAATAGCAAAACTCTTACGACTGGACAATGGACGACAGGATTCAATACGCACAATATCACCTTCACGTGAAATGTTGGACTCGTCATGAACTAAGAAGTTCTTACGCTTCATGATTTCTTTGTTGATGATACGGTTGAAAGTCTTTCTTTCCACTTGAACCTTAACGGTTTTGTTCATTTTTCCCTGGGAGACAACGAGGCCTATGAAGTTTTGACGGGTCATTGTGCTTAAATATTGGTTGAGTGAGTGTTTCTGTTGTGAAAGATTGTCTGAACACCTTCTCTAACCACTTGTCTGTTGATCTTAATACACAGAGTTTCTTTATGTGCATCTAGGTTTTAGGGTTTTTTTTCACCAACCAAAACAGACCCAAGTTGACGATTGTACAAAAAAAATCAGATTCGGCTTACATAATATTAGCTTACGTTATATCAATATAGTTGATATGTTCAAAGATTAATGAATTCGAGTAGAACATTGAAACTGTCATACCTTTAACAGTTCCAATGTTGATTTTCAATTTATTCTGGTTTTTTGTTTAATAAACCAAAATTTCTATCACTTGGTATATTCTTCATCTAGCTTAAAGCTTCTTGCCTTATATATATATTGTACTGAAAAAACACGTGATAACCCAAAAATCGCGAAATACTTTAACATATAACAGCTACTTGTTGTTTCAAGCTTCGAATCTAGCTGACTTTTTTTTTTTTTTTTTTGAAACACGGCTCTTTCTGACAGATCACATGCCGAAGGGCCACAAGCCACGGCCCACAAGCACTGATGTACTTTGCGCCAACAATTCTCAAAAAACTGTACATGCTGCTTACTGTAACGTTAGTACTGTTTGGTGCAACAACTTACAAACAACAAAGTTTAAATTATTTACAGTTTTTAATATTAGATTTGTTAAAAGTACAGCTACGTATTAATTGAATTCATAAAGAAACCAACAGAAAAAGAGAAATAGGAACAACTGGGTACTTTCATCAATATATTTCTTGCATAGTTCCACTGACACCGTTTGCTTCCATTCTCCTGTCTTACAACTTCGAACTGTGTGTGTGTGTGTGTGTGTGTTTTTCTTGTTAACTAGTTTACTATCATCGCCACTCCTTTCATCATTTGAAACATTGGATTTAACAAGGTTCCACAACAACAACAACAACAACACTGAGAAATTATGGTATCCAACACTAATTATCCAGTTGAGGTGAACTTGAAGCTTGAGGCTCAAGCCACTGGTGAAGTATACCAAGCAATCAAGGACTTCAACCCCCGTCTTGAAGATGAATTACCCTTACAAGTAGGGGAGAAAGTTGAAGTGATATCAGACGATAGTGAATACAATGATGGTTGGTATATGGGAAGATCGCTTAGTAGCGGCAAGGTTGGGTTGTATCCTAAGACTTTCACACGTCCTGTACCAAGAGAAGAAAAGACAAGTAAACCAACCTTGTTACGTTCAAGATCCAGAAGGATAATTTCACCAGTTTCTGGATCTAACTCGACTCCTCAAACTCCAATCTCTCCACAAGTCCAATCGTTTAGAGATGTTTTTAATAACAAAAATGAGGTGACAACGCCTACATCTGCATCAACGGGTTTCAATTTCAACGATGATCTCAAGAAGAAAGATGTGACGGATGGACAGAGTATCTTACCTTCGGATGACTTCTCAGAACTTGACCAGGTAATACAGGAGTTAAAGACCGGCTCTATCTCTAGTTCTTCTGCTGCTGTTGCTGCTGCTGCTGCTGCTACTCATCCTTTTTCTGGCTCGAAGGATGAATTATCCGACGTCTCAATTGCATCTTTATCACCAGATTGTATCGAAACTTGGACAGCTGAACAGGTGACGCAATATTTCCTAGCTTTAGGGTTCGACACGAAGTCTTGTGAACAGTTTACGATCCATAAGATCACAGGTGCGTTATTGTTGGAGTTTGAGCTTTCTTATTTGAAGGAATTGGAGATTTCTTCGTTTGGTACTAGATTTGAGATGTTCAAAGAAATCGAGGCGTTACAGCGAAACTCTGTTGAGTATGGTAATCCTAGTAATAACATCCATGACAGCTCTGTCCAAACACCACAGACCTCACAAAGATCTCAAAGTCTTCAATATTCTCGTTCTATCTTGGGCACAAAGAAAAACACTGTATCGCCAACTCTTCTTGAGCCACCGCCAGAGGTTCATAGATCAAACAGTGGCGCAGCTTCAACACTTGAGGATGATTTGGAAACATTCACCCGTCCTTTGGCCAACCATCAGCGAAAGAAATCAAGATCTCTTGACGACATTCCGGAGCTTGGAAGGCACCCAACGAATGAGGATTCCAGCAGCATGTACGCCAACCAATCTGTGATTGCCACAGCGGCGTCCAGGGTCTCTCCGGTGCCTGATCTTTCTCTACCTGATCTTTCCAGTATGCGATCTCCAATCAAAGAACAGTTTCTGTCGCCAAGAAGAGCGCCAAATCCTCCACCGTTCCCAAGTCCTGTCCAACTCCATCCTGATAGATTTCCTGTGCAAGGAAGCATACAGGGCAACACGCAGGGCAACACGCAGAACACGCCTACAAGAACATCGTTCTATGAAGCACAGGCAAAGGGCCATTCACGGAAGCCATCGTACGACGTCAATCCTCAATTCCAATTCAACTCCTCTTCCTCCGCCTCAACAAACTTTGCCAAACCTGGGATGGTCGGTTCCAGAACACCTTCAATGGATTTCAACGGACATGTGAGAGCCGACTCTCGTTCCAAACTGAAATCCCAGTCTGTGATAGACTTCTCACACGTTGTCAGTGATGATAGGGCGGGGGCTGGGGATTCGAGAAGATCCAGTTTTGCAGGGCAAAATTTGCATTCAAGACGAGCCT
Organism: Waltiozyma chaumierensis; assembly: GCA_030566875.1. NCBI lineage: Eukaryota > Fungi > Ascomycota > Saccharomycetes > Phaffomycetales > Wickerhamomycetaceae > Waltiozyma > Waltiozyma chaumierensis. The sequence continues at coordinate 10,273 of JAKUBK010000085.1, read as the reverse complement.
CAGAGGCCAGTTTCCTGAAACCAACGTTGAAGGAGGATAAGTCTCTCCACCACCGTCGTCATTCTTCGGTGTTCTCGTTCATGTCCAGTTCCAAGGAGAACAACAACAACGATCCTGTTGGCCGTTCGAAGGTCTCGCCAAGTCGTCCAGTGTCTATGATGCTTGACAACGGTGATGATGACCACCTGGACTTTTTCGATGCCCCACGCACAACAAGCAATAGCTCTAATTCTGGAGGCAGTGGCGCTAGCAGGTTCTCTTTCTTACGTCGTGGCTCTGAGAAGAAACAAGCTGTTGCTCCCTTGGCCCCGCTTCCAACTCTGGATCCCAACGCCAAAAGAAGATCCGTCTCTGCCAATGACCGACTACGTATCGATACCACGAACTTGGGCAACGACGAACCTTCAGTGGGTCTGGACCCGAACGCTGCAGACAGCAAGAGATCTGTCAGCGACGCAGTCAGAGCTAAGACGCTTCGTAACATCTCCACAGCCAACGTTCCAGGCACGTCGTTGTCTTCTTCTTCTTCTTCCAACAACACGAAGAACGGGAAGAAGCAGACGTCTGCCTTCATGGAAGGTATCAAGCATGTTGGACCAACAGAGTCCATCCGGACTGCGGAACACCATGGCTGGATGAACAAGAAGGGGGGTCTTGCTGTGGGGACCTGGAAACAGCGTTATTTTGTTCTTCACGGCACAAGACTTTCCTATTTCGCCACCTTGAACGATAAGAAAGAACGTGGGTTGATCGACATCACTTCTCATAGAGTGCTTCCTGCCAAGGACGATGACAAGCTGATCTCCTTGTATGCTGCCACGACGGGGAATGGCAAGTTCTGTTTCAAGCTTGTTCCACCTGCGCCTGGGTCCAGAAAAGGTCTGACTTTCACACAGCCGAAAGTCCATTACTTTGCCGTCGAGACCAAGGAGGAAATGAGAACTTGGATGGCTGCCTTGATGAAGGCCACCATTGATAAGGACGAGACTGTTCCTGTTTTGAGTTCGTGTGCTACTCCAACAGTGTCGTTGCAAAAGGCTCAGAATCTCCTGGCTCAGGCAAGAGAAAATGCCAAACGTCGTGAGAATATGGATGCCACATCGTCCTCCTTCTCCCCGGTTGATTCTGATTCCTTTGATTCTTCCAATCCAAACTTCTCAAACTCTCCAAACACCACAGTGACAACAACAGGCGATAACCATCCTCATCCTCATTCTCACCATCTTCATCTTCCTGTATCTGCCAGCAGCACCTCACAGCTCCATACTCCAATCACAGAGCTTTCATCCAATGGGTTTTCATCACCTTACGAAATCGCCAACTTGACACCAGCAAAGAACAGGCTTTCTAGAACCAGTGGCAGTGATGGGCCTTCTCCTGTTGAAGAGTTCAAGGCAAAGCCTTACAATGCAGGGACTATCCGTCATCCAAGTTCTACCACCACTGCAACTACTACTACTGCTAGTACTACTACTGCTACTACAAGACTAACCAATTCCACTACTTCATCTGCTGGTTCGTATTTTGGCAATGGGGCAGCTCTTGGTGGTAATATTTACACCACTTCTGGGAACAATGTAGGGAGATTATAAAGTCAATTTAATTTAATAATTAATATAATATATAGCAATTTAAATATAATTAATAATAACAACAGACTCAAAGTATATATACGGTAATTAAGCTAATTATATAATAATATACATGATTTATAGTATAAAATAAATATATAATAATATACACAAAGGATACACACACGACCTAACAACGCCTCAGAAGCTTATACATAACCATCAAAAATAAAAATATAAAAAAGAAAGACTAGAATTCTTAATTAGAACCTGCAGAATGGTTGTTCCCATAATTGTTGTTATTGGATCTTTGATAAGGATGATAACCACCATTGCCATGGCCGCCTCTGTTATTGTTATTGTTATACCCACCACGGTAATTGCCTCTACCACCACGGTAATTGCCTCTGCCTCCTCTGTTGCCACCGTATGAACCGTTACTATTGTTGTTGTAATTGTTACTGCCTCTTGGACCAGTTGGAAACTTTGGAGCATCACCAGAAGTAGAGGTGGCTGAAGCAGTGGCTGAAGCAGTAGCATCAGCACCGGCAAATGGAACATTTGCACCTGCAACAACATCACCACTGCCACCTTGTTGTGGTTGCTGTTGTTGCATAGCCATCATTTGTTGTTGGTATTGTTGTAATTGCTGAGTGTAAGCAGCCATTTGTGCAGCCATGTTTGGATCGTTTGTCCCTGCAGCCTGGGCTTGAGCTTGAACTTGGGCCCAATATTGTTGCATTTGGGTCCAATAAGCAGCCATCTGTTCTTGGTCAGCTCCACCGGTGGCGCCAGCCGAAGCAGATGGAGAAGACTGGTTGTTATTGTTATTGTTGTTGTTGTTGTAGTAGTTGTTTTGACGACCATATGAATTGTTTTGACCGCCCCAGCCAGCTCCGCCGCCACTGTTATTGTTGTGGCCCATCAAACGATGCTGTTGAGACATGATATGGTTCTGTTGTTGCTGAGGACCACGAGGTTCTGCTCTTTTGACTTCGATCTGTCTGCCGTTGAAATCCAAATACTTGCCAACACAAACCTTATCAACAGCTTCTGGAGAATCAAAAGTGACGAAACCGAACCCACGTGACTTACCAGTATCTTTATCCAACATCAATTGAGCATCGATAATCTCACCAAATTGAGAGAAAAAGGACTCGAATTCATGAGGTCTGACTTCTGGGGCAATCCCACCAACGAAAATCTTACCTGTCTTATCTTGTTCTTCTCTTGGAATGGCTCTCTTTGGATCAATGACTTTACCGTCAAGGATATGTTGGGTCTTTAACACTTCATCAACAGACTTCTTGGAAGTGAAAGTTAAAAACCCAAACCCTCTGGAACGACCATTCGAATCTCTCATGATCGTATGGTCAACAACATCACCGTACTTGGAGAAATAGGCACGGAATCTTTCCTCTGAGGTATCCCAATCCAACCCACCAACAAACATCTTACCAGCATCACGGGATAAATCGGCTCTACGTTGTTTTGGAGCTGCCATAGGAGCTGGAGCTGGAGCTGGAGCTTGAACTGATGGTGGCACATTGGAAGTGTTGGAAGAAACAGAGTTTGACTGAGAAAGACTGGCTAGAAGGGAAGCAGTAGTAGAAGAAGTGTTAGTGGCGGATGAAGCGGCACTCACTGGAGCAGCAGCGGATTCCTTGTCAATGAAGACTCTTGAAGTTGTTGTTGTTGTTTCTTCTTCTTTTGATTCTTCTTCTTCTTCCTTCTTAGTCTCATTTGTAGAAGTTGTTGGTTCCTCCTTCTTGACGGATTCTGATTCTGCAACTGGAGCTGATTCAGTCTGGGTTTCCTCAGTGGTAACAGAAGTTTCAGTTGAAACCTTTGTTTCTTCTTCTTCGCCTCCGTATAAATCTTCGAATAAAGCCTCGTCGTCTGATAAAGACATCTTGTGTATGTATGTGTATGTGTTTTTTTTAAAAAACTGTTTAATGTGATCGATAAACTGTTACTATCATTTATATGTTAGTATTCCATGTCATTGGTCGAAACGATACATTTAGCTCATTGTTCTTAGCTGTACTTGTTGTTATAAGGATATTAGGGATTGAGCTTGGTAAATAGTTCAATTTATTATCTTTGGTGTGACAAATTGACCATCTGACAACAGTCTAAAAGACATGACAGTCTTATCTCTTCTATCATCATGTAGCAAGACACCAGTATGAAATGTCTCTAAAGACCAACAGTACCTGGAGTCAGAGATGCCCAAAAAAAAAGCATAAGATAAAAATAAATGAAATAACAGAAAATAAAAGGGGCTCAACAGTAATAGTAGTTATGTAACACTTTAAGCATTGAAAATAATTGTGGGAAGATAATAGATCATGAATTCAAAAGACTATTTGGTTATAGTGGAGATGCTATTTTTTTTTTCTTTTCCTATTGATATTAGTTTCTTCTTTGTAGTGGGTCCCTAATACAAGGTCTGCCTAATATTATGAATCTTTTTATACTTTATCTTTCTATGATGTATATCGAAACTGTTCATATCATAAATTTCAACCTCAAAAAGTGATGAAAAAAATTCAACATGTCTAATACCCTAACTTGCTAATATGAAAACATGACTTGTCAACCTCTCTTGAGAAACTGCAACTAGTACAACACCGTCTTCAATAATTATATTAATAAGTAAAACTAACCATCAGTAATCCTTCAAATCCTATAACTTAAACCAACTTCAAAACGAATCAAATCATCAAGAAAGAACTCGTCATGAGAATATAAACAATGGAGAGAGAAAAAAAATACCAATCATAAGGGAATAACACATACAATATAACTCTATTGAAACAACTTAGGAAAAAAAAAACTCAAGTCAATTCAAATTAATCAATTATTTTAATATATTAACCAATCAGTTCAATTGATTTTACAGTTTTGCCACAGATTCGAAACAACATATTGATTTCCGAATTTAAAATTTAAAAACTGTAGAGTACAGAGAATTGCTAGATTAGTGCGCGACAAATTCTCAGGTTACCCGGATGATACGCGCTTTTGCTTATGTCACATTCACGTGACACCTCAAGTAGTCAATTCCAAAAGCGGTTTTAGCTCACCTGGGAGAGCGTCAGACTGAAGATCTGAAGGTACTGTGTTCGATCCACAGAAATCGCAATTTGTGTTTTTTTTTTTTTATTTATTTATTGTTCCAAAGATTTCCATTTTGGGGATATATATATTTATTTATTAGTAATACACATTTAATGTATATAATTGGAAAAAAAAATTCCAAATAATTGCTTATATAGCTGTAGAGATGAGATCTAAAAGGTAAATACACAGTGGCCTGATTTGACTTGTTAATATAAATTAATACATACTATAATTGTCTCCAGCCAATTATTATCCGATGTCAAAAGAATATCTAGTGTTCCTAGCCCAACAACATCCTTCATTTCGTCTAGCTGAATTAGATTCTCTTGCTTCTTTAATTGATTTAGAAGTGGATCTCACTGGACACGATTCCAATTCCCCTTTCCTAATTGTCAAGATTGCTGATGAAGAGAAGGCTAAGGTATGGTTATCTCGTGCTATTTTGACTAAGTCTGTGTATGAATTATGGGGACTTGGAACAACTGAAGATGAACTTCATAAAGATGTCAAATCACGTTCTTGTTCAGTTACATGGGAGAAATATTCTCAATCTTCGTTCAAGTTTGATTTCCAAGGGTATCAAGGATCTCGTTCAAATGCCTCAAAAGTTGCAATGATTGAGAGATTCGGATATTTACCATTCGATGGGCCAATTAGAATGAAGAATCCAGATGAAACGTTTGCTGTTATCGAACATTATATTCCAACCACTTCCAATTCCACAGAAACTCCAACGGTGGCTGCCACGATACCGTCTTATTATTACTTTGGTAGATTGGTCTCTCTCACTGGCAGATCCACCGGGATGTTGGAGAAGTACGATTTGAAGAAGAGAAATTATATCGGGACAACAACTTTCGAAGCTGAACTATCCTTAGTTTCTTGTAATTTGGCCCATGTTGCTCCTGGCCAGATCATGTACGATCCTTTTGTTGGCACTGGGTCGTTCCTTGTTGCTGGGTCTGCGTTTGGTGCGTTGACTGTTGGTAGTGATATTGATGGGAGATTGATCAGAGGAAAGGGGAACAATACTAAGGCTCAGAACGATTCTGAGGGCAAAAGTAACAAGAACAAGAAGAAGAAGCAACAACAACAATCTGGCCAAGTCAGGGACATTGAGAGTAATTTCAAGCAATATGGAAACAGAGAGTTGTTCTTGGATGTCCTCACGATGGACTTCACTCACAACGCCTTCAGAGAAAGTATGAAGTTTGATAGCATTGTCTGTGATCCTCCGTATGGGATCCGTGAAGGGTTGAAAGTGTTGGGGGCTAAGAACCCAGACAGATTCGAGGGCAAGGAGACGTATGAGATCGATGGACAGAAGGCGTACTTGAGAAAGGATTACATTCCAACAAAGAAACCATACGCCTTGGATGACATGCTTTATGACTTGTTGCAATTCGCAAGTGAAAGACTTCCTGTCAATGGCAGATTGGCCTTCTGGATGCCTACTGCCAACGACGAGGACATTGAGACTTTGATCCCACAGCACAAGAACTTGGAACTTGTCTACCATTTGGAACAGGAGTTTAATAACTGGTCAAGACGTCTGTTGGTGTATGTCAATAAGGGGGAGGGCTTCAATGGCGAAGATAACAGGGCTGCTACTTGCCTGCCTGAGTTCAGAAAGAAGTACTTTAGGGCCAATAACAGCAGTGCTGATAGTGTTATTAAGGAGGGTGTGTCAGGTTTAAACATCGAGGGTTAATTTAGTATGGACGTCAATGTATAATTAATATATAAACAAACAAACTTAATATGCAAATCATAATAACAATAACAACCCTTCTTCTTCTTCTTCTAATACGAACAACAGTTTCTTCCTCTTTGGCCTTGCTCCCGTACTCCCGTGCTCAAATCAACGCTCCTTTTCATTTTCACGGCTTTTCTTCCAAACCTCTTACCAGGACGACCTGGTCCATTTTCATCTTCATCATCGTCACTGTCTGTCTCCTCTTCAAGGTAGCACCGATTTTCCACCAAGTCCTTGATCACCGTATCGAACAGACCATAGACATTCCCACCGCCATATCTGGCACTGACTTCAAACACAGCATGGATTTTCAAAGATGGATAACGAGTCTTGACGAAATGGATGAACTTCTTGATATCTTCTTTCGTGACTTCCCTTTGCTTTTCTCCTGAGTCGACTTGGTCCAGTTTATTCCCCACGATATAGAATATTGTCTGTGTTTCTGAATCGTCATTATTATTATTAATATTAGTAGTAGTAGTAGTAGTATTCTCAAAACATTCCTCCACCCAATGATACAACCCTTTAAACGTAGTCCTATCGGTCAAATCATAAGTCAGCATGATCCCGTTAGTCCCTTTGTACAAACTAGGAATGACATTTCTGTATCTTTCTTGTCCAGCGGTATCCCAAATGACAGTTTTGAAATCAATTCCATCAACATTAACAATTTTAATTTTCAAATCAACGCCAATCGTAGTTCTTGTTGCGTCCAAACTGAAGAAATTATCACAGTACGAGAGAATCAAAGCAGATTTACCAACGTTTGCATCGCCTATTAGTAGCAATTTGATCATGGATTGAGGCTTGTTAGATGCTGATGCTGAGTGGTGTGTAGGTATTGTGGATTGGTCTGTGACTTGTTGTTGCTGCTGCTGCTGATAATGGTTCAGGTTTCTATGTGCCGAATGCTTCATGATTGGGTCTGAGGCTATTCTGTGTGAGAATTGACTAGGTGTCGATGGTTCAGATAGAGATAGATTCTGTGTGGAGCCAGATGAGGAAAAGGTGGGATCCATGGGTATTATTGGTGTCCCTGTTGGGTATATCATGCTTCGTCTTTTGTTCTCTTTAGTCGCTGTTTGTTCTACGGGTGCTGTAGGGTGTATTAGTGGGATGTAATGGTGGCTGTGGTGACGACTGTGTCTGCGAGTGTTTGTTATTGTGGTGCTTGGGGTAGACGAGTTCATCGTGCCTGTTATTGTGATGTCTGTGCTGCTGTCTGGGTTCATGATGTTTGATAATTGTGTTTGTGGTGTGTGTTGTTGTTTTTTTTGTCTCTCTGAAGATGAATATGAACTATACTGATGAAAATCGAATCTCTCTTTGAATATTAAAACTGTAAGTAAGCTACCCCTTAAACTGGTACAATCTCAAATAAGAGGAGGAGGAGGTGAAGGGGAGAGATATTCAGAAATGGATCAGCCTTGTTGATGAAAAATAAAAGATCGATCTTGTCAACTAACGGATAGCAAGTCAACTACCCCTGAACAGTTCGAAATGCAGTAGTACTGTGTAGAGTCAAAGGCCAACACCTTCCCTTGGGTCTTTTAGTGCTCTGATACTTGACGTTCTTGATGATTTGGTTCAAAGCTGTGTGGGCACTGGGCAGTAAGTACCGCCAGCGGCTAATCTGTAGGGGCAGCACCTTCTCAATATGGCGCGATCGGACAAGAAATTTATCGTTGGGCAAAAATTCCTGAAGTACTGCGGAATGGAGAAGGAAACTCTGGGTAAATGGCCGATTTAGGCAATATTTATACAAACAATTAAATATATCAGATGATGATGGAAAGGGACAACTTGAAGGAGTCAGCTCCAACATCACCTCCACTCATAGTCACCCATTTACCAGAAACACAATCAACGTCTTTCTACCGGAGATCTCTCGTCCTCCCAGGCTCCAACTTTTAGCCTTCGCTGATGACATTTCTCTATTTCTCAACCACGAAAGAGATGCTGCCGCTGCGGTTTATGGAATTGAAGAATTCTGTCGCTTATCCAACATGAAGCTAAACTCTAGAAAATCTCAACTTTTGCTGCTCACTGCCACCACTTCTATGAACTTTACTGCTACTGAAACCTCTTTCTCTGCTATAACGGACCTTGTCTCCACCGTGAATGTGTTTGGTCTCGATGAGTATGAACGGATCCCAAAGATTCTGGGTATCAAGCCTCACTCAGCTGAGTGGGACACTCAAGTTCTACGTGTCAAAAGAATCATATATCAAGCCATCTACAACCATCTTCCTAAGCAAATACGTGCTCTAACAGTCAACACATACATTAACTCCATCCTCTACTTTAGAGATCCCATATTCCCAATGCCACCGGACACTGAAAAAGAAATCAATGCTCTTTATCATTCGCTGTTCGAAAGGATCAACTTCCAAACTGTGACTCTTCCTCGTGCTCTAGGCGGCCTCGGTCTTCTTGATCTCTCATATCAACTCAAGGGTCACCGATCAAAAATTGTCCTACACACTGCTGCCAACACCATTCCTACTTCCTTTTACCATCACTTCAGAGCTAAGATTGAAACATACTGTATCTGTCTAGCATCCGTACTCAACCTCTCAGATGATTGGGTTTTTGAACGCTTTGACGATCACAACAACACTGCTGTTCATGGTTTTCACTGGTATCTGCTGCTTAATGGTTCTTTCTTCAACTATCTACGTCATCTTAGCCCTCATGGCTTTTTCTTTGTCACAATGAACTTAACTCTTTCACTGCTTTCTGAATACACTTCCTTCTCTATTATCTCTCAACTCATTCCTGCTCGTTATAAAAAACTCTCTCTTCACGAATTCTTCACAGATCGAGAAATCACTTATCTGGAATCCTGGTTCTCAATTATTGATATGAGTGGCAACAACACTTTCCTTCTACAGTCTCTCTCCTGAAGAAATTCACGACCATCTTCTCTCCTTCAATCCAACATTTGATAATGTCTTCAATATGAATGACTTCTATGGTGATCATTTATCCACAAACTCCTTCAAACAACACTACAAGAAATACTTCAAACTTCATGGAAAACCTATTGTTCGTCAACTCTTCTTATCTGCTGCCAACAAAACAGCCTCTATTCCCATTGCTACAAGTAATAGCCCGGAGGTTTGGATAGAGTTCTGGAAAATGATCATGAAACAACATAACACCTTCCCTGGCTGTCTTGAATTTCTATACGAGTTCCATCTAGGTCATTTTGATCATAGCTTTCATCTCGCAAGAACACCGACTATCCACCAACCATACAAAACCAACCCACTTTGCTGTCTATGCCATGAAGTTCCTGAAGAATTTTATCATCTGTTTGCTGAATGTCGAATCTCTAAAAGGATCTGGTCAGAAATAATCAATCATGACAACGCCTTCAATGACAACATTTCCCTTGAGAACACTTATCTATGCCATAATTCAGAACAATCTTTCAGACTTGCCGTGAACACATATATCGGTGTCGTATGGAGGCTAAGGATCAGTCGTCGCTATGGTCATGCCAACCTCCATGTTTTCTCTTTTGACTCTATGAAGAAGAGGATTGAACGTCTTTATCATGAGATTAACACTCTCTATGATTTTCAATTCTGAACACAGATAACTAAGAGGTGACTGAAGTATCAAAAGGATTTGGAGTATAAATAATGTCAGAGATTTGAAAAGCATTGAGCAAGATTTTAGTTAAGGGGTAACAATCACAAGCTTTGGAAGACACGAATTTATTGAATCATCGATTGTAAGATACATGGGAATTCTGAAGACAAAAACAGAATGCACAAGAAGATGACCCTGATAGATTATATGGTAAGACAGG
>JAKUBK010000084.1:0-18776 GCA_030566875.1 Waltiozyma chaumierensis | reverse complement strand
CATTAATTAACACGTAGAAGCTAATGTAATATAGACCTAAGCCGGGAAGTGTCGGGAATAGGGACTTTTCGTTTCTAGGGAAAATCGAGTTTGAAATTTCAAAATTTTCAAAATCACTTTTCACTAACACTGTCAATTTGAAAGCCTGAATGACCTCCGTTATGGTTCATACTTTGGATTAGGTAAATATTAGTGATTCTCCAGGATACGGCATGTCGATCTAAGCGATTAATTAAGGGCTTGGATTATTATTATTAAAATTATAATTAATATATTTATTTTAATTTATAAAAATTTAGATCGAATTACAAATTAAACTTATAAATTATATATAATAATATAATATTAATATTATAAATCAATTATATTTACTATATTACTATAGTTAATGTACATATACATATGTACAATTTTGTTCACGTTGATCTCTGCAGTATGTGTCTTATGAGGTGGAAGTAGGTTTAGAAGAGACGTTGTATGGCGTCTAATTTTAGCTTGTGTTTAACCAAACAAGTCTGTTATATTAAAGCTATCTAATCTATTGCGTGGTCTTCTAGCTGAACCGGGTAGCGGATCTAGCGTAGATACATACTAATGGTAGACTGGCTGGTAACTTGGCGTTTAGATATGTAATACCTATAACAATATAAAAATAACAAAAATATCGTGATTAATGATCCCTATATACATTTGAATTAAAGCCTACGAATATTTAAGATCTTAATTAAATTTGTTTTAAAACTTCTAGATGGAAACTAAAAAACAAAAAAAAATGATCAAGACGAGATTTGAACTCGTGACATTCTGAGGGTGAATCAGACGTGATAACCACTACACTACTCGACCTTTTGTTAGGGATGTAAGAAATAAGAGGACTGACACGTATAACTTTTGATGATGATTTCTGGAGTTATAATTGACTAATTGTATTAAAGTATCTAAACTATATGTTTGGAGAATGCATCGAGATTGTTGCACGAATTTTCTTTTTATGTGCGCCCATACCCTTACCCGGACTCGTTCTGGGCACACATCTGTGATCACCTGGTTGAACTCCCATCCACCAGCTGCCAGGTGAATCTCATCTTTACAAGGGACACAAGATAATCTGTTGTAGATCAGACGGAGCACAGTTTTGCTGTTAAGAGAGGTACGATTTTGCTACGGTGCTCAGGTCTAGTTTAGTAAAAATAGAATAGGAAGGAAAATTGGAAAGGGATTAGGTGCAAAGCATGTATAAAAATGAAATAAATATGAAATGTTACTCTGAAAAAAACAATTGAAAATCTCAAGTTAAGAAGTTCGGAATGATGAAAAAAATGGAAATGTTATTAAATTGGAGGTTTGTTTGTCTTTATAGAAATTATCAGCTAAATTAGATATATGTATTATTAGTTTTATGTATATTATAATTGAAACGTTTATTGAAAAAAAGTGGCTGATTCTTGGCACAAGATTTATGTTGTTTACAGAATAGATAAGGATTCTGTGTATTTTTTGTTATAATCTAGTATGAACCAGAGATTTTAAAATGTTTAGAGATTATGATTAGATTTGATTTAATATTAAAAATGGTTATAGTAAACAAAAAAAAAAGTAAGACCTCTTGATAGAAAGTACATCGTATCTGAATCAAGGTACTTTATTTCGAAATCTGCAAAAAGAATATCTTGCAATGTCAAATTCTTAATTCATTTGTTGAAATCTTGTGATCTGTGAGGAAGAAGGTGCAATTTGAAGCAATGGTTGAATTTTGGGGTGGAAAGTTCGATTTAGTAGGAACTTAAAATGTTTAGAGACATAATTTTTTTGTGATACTAAGTGGGGTTTCGGTTTTCTATACTTTTCAAGATTGAAGAACATAATTCCTCAACTGAAAATAAGAAAGTTCTTATGTTTATTTTCCGTATATACTATAAATCAATTTCCAAGGAACCAAGATCAAGTAATTAGAATCTCCAACTTTCATCAACAGATTCAATGGCCCACAAAAATTTCTCTCTTAATGTCTTGGTAAAAACTTTTTCGATGGGGACGTTGAACTTCTTGCAGAACATAACAGACAACCTTGGATCAATATAATTAACTTTGGATGTGGATAGGGCGACTTGGGAGTTGTCTTCTTTATCTTTCAGCTGTAGTTCTGTGTTTGTGATTCTTTGTTCTAGTCTTTCAATCTGCTGTTCAATTTTCTCGATCGTCATGTTGGTTGGTACCACGGGTTTACCGGATTTGATCTCTTTGGAATACTCCTTCTTAAGGTCATCGACCTTCTTGAGGTTTTCCAAAAGTACAGATTGCGGAAGGAGCTCTTCTTTCTCTTCTTTCTTCTTATCGTTGTCTCTCTTGAATTTGTTTTGGTGCTTATTGGTCTCTCTCTCAATGATGAGTTTATGAATAGTTAACTGATCTTCAGTCGTTAAGTCATCGATTTCGGAGAAGAACAATGGTTTCTTCTTCTTCAATGATGGTTCTAGTATTAGCATCATCTTCTTGAATCTGATTTTCTGCCACATTAACTCCTTGATCTTATCCTGAATCTTCTGGACAGCAGACTCGTGCCCCTTTGACACGGTCCTTTGATGGTTACATAAAATAGCAACCGTTCTGTTAGCAGCGTTGAATTTAAGTACCTTCTCATTCACTGTACCCTCATTTGGAATCAAATCGAGTTGATCTTGCATGGTTTTCGAGGCGTTGTAAGTACGGAATACCTTAGCTGTTAATCCAGGCATGTACTTTTGGAAAAACTTGTTTAAGATAGATGGATCAAGTCTATCGAATAAATCGTCGCCTGGAACCTTTGGTGCTTTCTTGAATAACTTCAGATTCTTAAACACTTGTTGGTCAACTTGAACCTCTTGGTAGAATCTAATCGAATCTTTACCTAAGAAATCAAAGATAACAGTATTAGGTGGAGACAAAGTAACATGTTCGAATCTCAGAGAACAACAACCAACCGTATCAGCTTCTTCGTCGGACTTCTCACCACCCGCTCTTAAAGCGAACACGTCAATAAGATATGTAGCTGTAGCAATCTGTCTATTCAACATTACTCTATCTTTCAACAACTTTCTGTAGTCTTTTCTAATGGCCTCGATATGATCTTTCAACTGTCTGGCCTTCTCGAATTTCTTGAAATCACTCATACCCTTTAAAGAAGAATTGGCAGCAAACCTGACATACTTGACACCACCCAATACGTTTTCTCTCCACATGGCTAACCAGGAAACTGTATTATCGTGTTTAATTTCACCCCATGACTGTCCTGTAGGTAGCGGTGGGATAGGACAATTTTCGCCTAAATTGAGAACAATATCCTTTGGGAAGACACGTTTCTTTAGCTTACCTGTCTTTGGATGAGCACCACGACCCCTGAATAACCCAGGTGGTTCTACTCGGAAGTTACCAACTTGTTCTTTTCTTCCGTTTAATAAACAGATCTTATAAGGCTCTTCAATTCTATCCTTTTCCGCCTTCATAGCTTTCTTCTCGGCAGATGGCATCGATTTCTTTTCTTCTTTCTTCAATTCAAAGTAGGCATGCATTTTGGTGAAGTCACACTTGTGAAATTCTCTGATTTCAATATTGGCCCCACCATTTTCTTCCAAGACTTCTAAGAAATCATGGAAAAAATTTCTTTGAAATACAGGATTTCTAGCATGGTCTGTTTCGATCAAAGCACCGAAAAAGCCAGCAACTTCTTCAGCGGCTGGAGGAAGGTTGACAGGCTTGCCATCGTAGTATAATTTCACATGACTTGGTAGTACCTCGTATTCAGGTGGAAAAAGTACACCTTGATGTTCTAGTGTCTTCCACTTAATAGAGTCGTCTTCATCTTCTTCTTCCCACCACTTATAGGTACCGTCATCATCGTCATCATCTCCCTCTTCTTCCCCATCATCGACATTGTCATCGTCCTGGCTAGGAGTATTGGTTTTGGACCTCTTACCGGTTATCACCTTTGGTGATTTTTCCTTCTTAATGTTGTTGATGGTCTTAGCATTGGAAATAGGCTTGTCTTCCTTTTTCACATGTTTAACCTTTTTGTTTTGATCTTTGATAGAATCATCTTTCTTGGCCTTCTTTGATACCGTGTTGGCTACTGGAGATCCTTTACGTTTGTTTGATCCGGATTTCTGTGACAGAGGCTTATCGTCTTCAGAGTCTTCAGAATCAACAATTGGTGATTTCTTTACTCTGGCGAGTGGCCTATCATCATCATCATCATCTTCTTCTTCAGTCTTAATTTTGAGCTCTGAATTAAAGATTGTTAGTATTTATCCCATTAATGAAAGAGGTAGTAAAAAAAAGACCAAAGATGACATGATTCTAATTTCTGACTTACTTTTCTCAGATTTGGATGGTAAGTTTACTTCGGGTGATTCTGACTTCATTTTAATTGGCTATAATTTCCTCCAATAATTGGATCGTTGAATTACTGAACTAATTGCTGAACGACCAGTGACCGTTAATTGGGTTCCTTGAGTTACTGAAAGCTTTCATATATAGAGCCATCTCTATATATAAAAATAATTTTACGCGTTTTTTTTTTCGTTTCAAAGATCCAACCCAATTCTAATTTTTTTTTTCTTTTTTAAATTGTTCAACCTAAAATTACTAAGCAGACACCTAAAGGCCATGTACTATATCATATATATTGTTTTAGTAAATGTCATTAGGTCTAATGTTGAACCTGCCACTTCCAACGAGAAAGTTGTTTAAGTGGAGAGAGAGGCAACTGTTAAAACGTTATACTTAAAAGTATATTATATAATAATTTCTATTTAGTTTTTTAGTTTTTTATTATTTATAACTTAGACAGTTAGATCAGAACCCTTTCACTAATCTTTAAGTTTGGCATAACCTTTAACCAAAGCTTTCTCCACTCCAATTCTTTTCCCCTCTAGGGCACCTAATAAGTCTCTGACAGCAATACCAGATTCTTCTCTAGCTTCTCTAAATCTAATAGCTCCTTCGTTCCCGGACTTTGTAGAGTTCCCACTAGCACCACCTGAACCACCGGTCATCCATGAATACTTCTTTGATTTCTTACCAGTCATCATGGCAACTGTAGCATTCGTGGCAATGTGTTGAGTTGCGTCTTGATCTTGTCCTTTATTATCCAGGTCAATACCAGAATCCTTCTTACGTGATTGTCTTCTATCTTCTTGAGCTTTATGATTGACTGATATATCTCTTAATGCCTTTGATAAATCTGATCTCCGTTTGTTATTCTTAATCGAACGACGACGATGTCTTGAAAGAACTACTGCGTTGGTAACGATTCCCTTAATCCAATCTTCACAGGCATATGTCATCAACTGTAAAAGCTGCGGATCCGTTTCTAGATCCTGGTTCTTGAACCCATTGACTTGAAGAACCTTATGCATAAAGGCAGCCAATTGTCTTTCATCAAGGAATGGAGTAATTTTTATAGTTGGTTTATTCAGATTTGGATCAATCTTGGTCTTAGAAGAACGTTCGTTAAGCAACGCTTCTTCAGCTTTAACATCAATACCAGCAGAGATTAATGCATCAGATAACTTGTCAGGATCTGCTGGTGCCGTTGGTTTGGTAAGCCCCTTATCGTCTTCATTATCATCCAGAGCTTTATCATCAAGAGAATTTGAGTCTCCATTCTTGGTACTGTCTGTTGTTGTCGTTGTTGTTGTTGCGGAGCCATCGGTAGCTGAAGGAGTTACTGTTGCAGTAGGAACAGAAATGACTGGTGTATTGACAGTGGTGACTGGAAGACTTGTTTCTTGATTGAACGGAGTTGAAGTGCCAGGAGAGGAAGCCACTCCCACGCTATCAGCTGAAATCAAAGGAATATTTCCCAATGTCGTGGGGCTATTCGCTATAGATGTATCCGGAACCTTCTGTTTCTTCGGTTGTGGAGTGTTGACCGTAGTGTTGGCTGAACTTAAGTGGTCCACTTGATCAACTGGTCTTTTATGTGGCGAGTTTGATGAGCTCATTGCGTCGTCTTTATGTGTGATAATGCTTGTATGAATAGATAAAAAGTTGTTGATGTTTGGGATATGAAGACGAGTTTTATATCATCATATTAATTTGATAAAGAACAGCCTAACAGCGCTGTTGGAATTTTCGGCTTCAGGACCTGATTGATATTTTGGTTTGGGCAAAAATTTGAACAATTTGTCCAAACTGGCATTTTTGAACGGGTAAATTCCCACTATCTTCTCATCTCAAAATTTTTTTTTCAGTCTGTAAATTGAAAAAGTGTATGTGTACAGAGTCTACTGGAATTATCATAATTTATACGAAAGCTTTTTTTTTTCAGTTGAACAAGAACAAGTCTTTCCCCACTTCATATTTCTCATATATCCATAGCCATGCTAACGTTTCAAGGTACACGTAACTTCCGTTTACGTTTGGTCCTTGCCACATTAAGCGGCAAGCCAATCAAAATCGAAAAGATCCATTCAGATGACCTTAACCCAGGTCTTACAGACTACGAAATCTCAGTTCTTCGTCTTTTGGAACAATTCACCAACGGATCAAAGATTGAGATCTCATACACAGGTACAACATTGATATACTACCCAGGCCTTATCATTGGTGGATCCTTTACACACAACTGTCCGAAGACCAAATCTGTTGGTTACTTTGTTGAGATGGTTTTATATCTAGCCCCATTTGCAAAGAAGAAGATCAATATTTCCTTCAGAGGCCTCACCTCTTCTCACGATGACTACAATGCCGAAGGTATCAGATTTGGTCTCTTACCTATTTTAGAGAAGTTTGGTGTCAGAGACTGTCAGTTACACATCATCAAGAGAGGGTTTGCTCCGACAGCTGAAGGTGAAGTCAAGCTTATCGTCAACTCTTTATTATCAACTCCATTGACCCTTCATGCTCTAGAGTCCGCCAAGTTTACCAAGATAAAGGGTATTGCTTACTGTTGCCGTGTCTCACCCTCCATGGTGAACCGTCTTATAGATACAGCCCGTTCGATGCTCAAACCTTTGGGATGTGAAGTCGACATCACTGCAGATGTGTGGCGTGGTGAGAACTCTGGTAAGTCGCCAGGGTTCGGTATGATGCTATACACTGACAACAAGAAGAACTGGAGAGTGTTTGCCGAAGATATCGGTAACCCAGGTGAGACCCCTGAAGACGTCGCTACCCGTGTCGTTTTGAACTTCTTAGAAAATGTGGAGAACAGTTACATCGTTGGTCCAAACCAGCTGGGATTAGTGTTGGTCTTTATGTTGCTAGGTAAGGAAGATTTGGGGAGATTGAAAATTGCCAAGGCCCAGATTGATGAACCTATGATTTGGTTGTTGAGAGACATCAAGCAGATGTTTGGTGTTGAGGTGTACTTGAAGGAAGATGAAGATGATGAGAGCTGCATGATCGTCACTGTTAGAGGTGTCGGTTTCACTAATACCAACAAAAAGATTGCATGATTTGGTACTGTGTATATTATAATAGTGAATAAAACAATAGGGATAACTTATGCAACCGTGAGGAATAGTAGTAGAAGATGTAATTAGTTCTACCTTCCAAATCCTTGGTATCAGGAAAGACCTACTTATAGTGTATCTGGTAAAAAGATAAATGGTCAAAAGATATACACACACATTTCGACAACAAAGAAAATTAGGAGAAGATCCAGTAGCAAATTATCCTAACAGATCAATTGGATTTGAAAGATTGCCTTAATATGTTTACAGTTTTGGGTTGAATTATCTTTTAAAAACTAGCTAGTAAATAGGGGACCATCAGCCATCACATATGAAAAATGCCCATTTTTAAACTGAACTAAAATAATGATAAAGATTAAATTGTTGTTTCTAAAAACCCGCCCATAGCCCATAGCTAGCCAAGATCACTTGAGCCTTGGGCAGTACACCCCATCTTAGAACACGGTGCACCGTGAAACACCAGTCCATAAAGAGAGAATTGTAGCAAATTCCTATGGCACTACTGATGGCAACCCTTTCTACCTTAAGGTATTGTGTAATAGGTGTTGGGAGAGAAGTCTTTAAATCCAGCATGTTGATAATGCTGTCAATTTTTACCTGCTTTTTCCTAATGGCAGTACTAACACCTTAACACCTAAGATTCCATGTTAGTGTGTTATCAACCACTCATAATATATGATTGTCATGTGGAACACATTTGAGAAACTAAAGCCAATACACACACACACACTCCATATCCATCCACCGTGGAGAAAGACTCATATAGCACATGTCAAATATATTCAACACCGACCCAGTTCAATCTGTCTGGGACGACCCTTCAGATCAGCCTTGTACCTCTTCGCCACTCCTTGATACACTTAACTCCAACATACGAAAGCCATCCAATGCCACCAGTTCTTCAGCCTGGGGACTCAATGAATCAACTACACAGGATATAAACTCTTCAATTTGGGGAGAACAAACTATTAACCACAACATTCTCACATCCTCAGATAATCTGTCCACTTTGAACGGAAAAGTCAATCTGCATCATGACAACAACGACACAAGTAATGTTCATATTGAGCAGAATGGTGGAAGAACCAATTCCAATAGATTCAATTCATGGATGAATTCTATTAGAGCTGAGTTCCAACCTTTGGGAGTAGACACTGTTTTAATCACTGAGATTCCTGAAAAGGAGGGCCTGTTGTTCAAACATACCAATTACCTTGTTGAGAATTTAGGCTTTCTGTTCAATGATAATGATAATGATGAACCCGATCAAAGTTTTGGTAATGATAGAACCGGTAACAGTGGTAATGGCGGAAAAGTTATTAGAAGATATTCTGATTTCTTCTGGTTGTTTGAAACGTTGTTGAAGAAATACCCATTCCGCTTGATTCCTGAATTGCCACCTAAATCTGTTGGATATTCCAACAGTGAGGCTGTATTTATGAGCA
Source organism: Waltiozyma chaumierensis (assembly GCA_030566875.1). NCBI lineage: Eukaryota > Fungi > Ascomycota > Saccharomycetes > Phaffomycetales > Wickerhamomycetaceae > Waltiozyma > Waltiozyma chaumierensis. Next base: position 9,877 of record JAKUBK010000084.1, on the reverse strand, counting down.
AGAGATTAATTGGTCTTCGTAGATTTATGAACCAAATTGTGAGACATCCAGTGTTGGGAAGAGATGAATTGGTCTTAATGTTTCTCAGTGTCCCTACAGATTTGGCAAACTGGAGAAAGAATGCAATTTACAACCAGAATGAAGAGTTTCTCAACCAAACGATAGACGATTCATTTGTGGCCAACTGGGACGAAGTATATATTGAAAGATGGAAGGAAATCAGCCAACCGCTGGTTAAGGCATCTGAGCTTTGGAAGAACATGACGATCTTGATAGAAAGATTTGAGAAAAGACTGGAGATGTACCAAAAGGACGAAGAATTATTCACCAAGTCAATCACAAGATTCAACCAATGTCTTCCGGGTCTATACTCAATCGACAACAGCACTACAGTTCATGAGATCACTGATTGTCTAACTGATGTTGCTAAGGGGTTTTCCCAATCTCAAGAACTTATACATAAGAAAAGACTCAGCTTTGTTAACGATCTTCATACGGAATTCAAGAAATTTGGGGATTATTTGCAATCTCTTATGAATTTAATAGATCGATACAAACGTACCGGTGGTAATAAAATTCCAGGATTAAACCTAAAAACACAGCAACTACGCGATAAGCTCAGATCATTCCAAGGGAAACCAGAAGTGAAGGGAAATGAAGTTGACAGAGTCAAGGATGAAATTACCAGGATTCAAAAGGAAATCGAGATCCAAACCAACAGGGACTGGCTAATCAAGAAGGTAATTCTTTATGAATTCGTGATTTTCCAGGAAACTCAGTTTCAAGTCAGTGAAGTCTTCAAGAAGTTGGTGGCTGCCAATTTGAAATTCGATGAATTGTATTCGAATAATTGGAATAAAATTATGGCTGATATCGCTGAGATGCCTATATCTAGGAATTAATATTTGCAAGATTTTAAAATCATTAATCAATGGCCCCGTTAATTTTACTATATTAATTTCTAAAATTCCATATATATATATATAATTCATAAAGTAAGTAGTTTCTATAATATAAATCGACAAAGTAATTTGTTCCAATAATATATCAATTCTCTATATGTAACTCCTTTTTCCTTTGTTCACGTCTTAGTGACAAAGCACGATCATCAAAGCCCTTAATGACCAACTCACTGACCTTCTTAGCGAAGACAGAACTGATCTTGTTATAAATCATACTCTTGAACTTGAATCTCAATTCCAAAACCATAGACGTAGTACCCTTAGAGTTCTCAATAATAGTCCATTTAGTGTAAAGCTTGTCAAACAGGGAATGTGTGATGGACTCAGCAATAATAATGTTCTTTGTACATTTCAAATTACAGGTGAACTCCTCGTCAAAACTCTGGAAACCAACACGAAGCCCAGCAACAGTAGGTAATTTGGTCTCTTGATCTCTTTGATTGATGAAAGAATCCGTACAATATGGAATAAACTCTTTATACTTTGAGACATCACTTACAACTTCGTAAAAAAGGGCTGGCGGGTGTGATAACTGGCGTGATATGATGTATGTTTGATCTGAAGAATTCAGATTCTTCAGATCATGAAGCTTCTTGAAGAAGGTAGGACTGCTGGTGATGAACGAACGACGAAGGATATGCAAACTAGTATAGTTCAATTGCGTTGAAAGTCTAGATATCCGTATCATTGAATTGTTGTAGGCGAAGAATATAAGGTGACCTTGGGATAGATATTGATAAGAAATATAGTGCTCTTCAAACCTTGATTTTACAGCACTTTAGTAAATCAAATAATATTAAGATTGTTCTAATTACCAACAACCAACATCCGAAATTTTTCTGCCAACATAAAACCGGTATTCTTCTAACAAAAGAAAATGTCCAGAGAATCAGAATTAAAGACTTCATATGGCCATATTATTAATTCATACAACTTACAGAGTGATTACATAGCCTTGATGTCATCGTTGTAACTTGTCTGTTTGGAAGAAGTTAGAACAACACACATGACCCACGTTATTAGTTATGTTTTAAGAAGTTAGAATAACAAGTTACAACGCATTAATTTAAAGCTATTGGCATCAGTTCCAATATTTTGAGGGACTTCGATTAGTTTATAAAGCAAATAGAGAGTGAAATATTGAACTATTGTACTAATGTACTGTGTTGTTAACCGTGTTCCGTGTACACTTTCAAAAGAGAACCACTAAGTTTCCAAGACCAAGACACATTGGTTGTTAGTTCTACAACATTATCGGGGGTGTATAACAATTTTTTTTTTGATTGATTGATCTATATTTGTATATCGTGACACTGAACTAGAAGCTAGCCAGCTATGCTTTTCATAATGCAGGTTTGTTTAATTAAATAAAGAGAGATTGTAGAAGCTTAGAAGAATCTGCTCATGAACTTTTGAGCACCAGTGTCTTCAACAACAGCTTCATCAGAAAGCTCTCTTCTAGCAGAAGGAACCCAGTTAACAGACTTCCATGGTAAGACATTTTCTTCGTATAATTCGTTGACTTCTTCTAAAGATAAACCCTTGGATTCTGGTAAGAAGAAGTAGACGTAGAAGAAAGCAAAGACTAAACAGCCCATGAAGACGTAACCGTAGTAGAAGTGGATAGCAGAGGTGATGAAAGGAGTGAAGAAGGAGATTAAGAAACCCCACAACCAGTTAGCAGCAGTAGCGATACCCATAGCTCTGGATCTGATTCTAATTGGGTAAGTTTCAGAGACACAGACGGAAACACATGGACCCCAAGTGGAAGCGAAGAAGAAAATGTAGAAACAGGCAAAGACAATCATACCGTTACCAGCACCCTTGGAAGTTTCACCATCGTAACCGTGTGGATACAAAGCTCTGGCACCTAAAGTAGAGAAAACAACGAAACAAACAACCATACCAGCAGCACCGACTAATAAAACCTTTCTTCTACCCCACTTGTCAACAACGTATAGACCTGGGAAGGTGGAGACCAAGTTAACAATACCTAAGACAATGGCAGTTTGGAAAGAATCATCCATACCGACAGCTTGGAAGATGGTAGTACCGTAGTAGAAGAAGTAGTTGTCACCAGTAAGTTGTTGCAAGGATTGTAACATAACACCTAAAACGACTCTGTAGAAAATCTTTGGCTTACCAGTGAACAATTCACCCCAGGAAGCCTTACCGGCAGCTTGTTCCTTGTCAATAGCGGCTTGAATGATTTCGATTTCACCAAAGACAGCTGGGTCGTCAATGTGGATCTTGTTGGAGGTAGCAATGGACTTTCTGGCTTGTTCAATCTTACCGACTTCAACCAAGTAACGTGGAGATTCTGGCATGAAAGTCATACCACAGATCATAAGAATGGCGTAAAGGAAACATAAACCTAATGGAATTCTCCATTGAGCAGAGTTGGTACGGGACTTGGTACCGTAGTTAGCACAGTAACCTAAGAAGATACCTAAGGTGATCATCAATTGGTAACAAGAGACTAAGGTACCTCTTAAGACCTTTGGAGCAGATTCGGAAATCAACATTGGGGACAAGACAGCAATGGAACCAACAGCGAAACCAGCGATGATTCTACCAATGAAGTATTGGTACCATTTACCGTGACCAGAAGTAATTTGAATCAAGATACCGACAATGTAGACAACCATAGTAATCATTAAACCAATCTTTCTACCAAACTTATCACCGATTGGAGCTAAGAAAATACCACCAAAGGCACAACCAATGTTGAAAATGGAAATCATTAAACCAACTCTGACGTTGGTCAACTTGTGGGTACCATCAGCTTGCAAGACACCAAAACGTTCAAGGAAATCAGACATATTAGTGAAACCACCGACAGTACCAGTATCCCAACCAAAAACATAACCCCCGAAAGCGACTAAAAGACACAATAAGGAGATGAACATGTATTCAGAGGCCTTCTTTTCTGGAATACCAGCAATTTCAGATGGCTTTTGATATTCTTGTTCATGAACAAGCTTTTCTTGATCAATAGAGTTAGCACCAGAGTCAACGACTTGTTGTTCTGACATATTGTATTGTATTTATTGTATTTGAATGTGATAGATACTTAGAAACAAATTATTTCAAGATAGATAACAATCAAAAACTGGAGAATTAATCCGGTATTTATACCAAATCCTGTCTTTGGAGTTGTAAATCCAAGTTTTTCCGAAGAAAAAGTAATCAAGTTATGCACAATGCTTATTTTTCACACTACTGAACACTCACCCCATGGGACACATATTGATCTGCATGAGGTTCCGTGATTTCATTGGTTCTTTTTTCGGAAAAACATTTCATGATGCCAAAAGTAGGCGAGGATTACGGAAAAATTTTCACAACCATGCATATTCATGCACAAAGAGTATGGAGGAATCAGAAATCTGGAGAAATCTCACGAATACAGTTTGTTACAATTGCCTGGTTTGGAAAATCTAAAAAGAAAATACCAGCTAATTATTGGGGTTCTTCCGAATTACTTTCCTTCTTCCCAAGAGTTTTTCCGATAGTAAAAGGGCTTTGAACAATCTATATTTTGTGTAGCCAACAATTTTATGTAACAAATTAGCGATGTGGTTAAAGGAAGTATCTATAATAGACTCATTCGGAAGCTCTTTCCCCCCTCTATTTTCGAAAGTTATCAAAGCACGTTGTACGATATTCACACAAGAAACGAATTCTCACCTGCTGGCAACTGGCGGTTTTACTGTGCCCCGGCCCCTAGTGCCCACGTCGAGATTCTGAGTTACATAATATATAATTTAACACCATGTTGGTCCTCAAGATAGCACATCTTTCCAAATCGGGAAGATTTGTGTATATATTTGGAAATTGACGGACCTGGCGGGATGTCAGAGGGGAGCTGAAGACGTAAAGGGGGACAGGCTACAGCCAGCTGCTAGCTGAAGACTGGGCTCCCCTGACTCTTGAGCTCTGTCTAGCAAAGCAAACGACAGCAGCTTAGGTTTCATAGGCTCCAGGGACCAGCACCAGTTTCAACGGAGACCGTAATTCTCGGATTAATTGTTAAATTAAGAAATTCCGGGTCATTACGTCACGGATAAACTCGTTCAACATAAAGGTGCAGAACTAGAGTTTTCTTTTGGGAAAATTTATCCGTAGGACTTAAGGATTTTAGGTGTGCAGGAGTCAGCTGGACGTTGAGCCAATAGTAAGAACTTTCTTTATAATTTATACGTAATCGTGATTTTTCAATTACGTTTTACGTATACAGTTTCTTTTAAATCGTCTGTACTCACTTCTCTCGACAGCTAGTATGGATGATTTACTAATGAAAAACGTACTGTTGTAATGGTACTGAATAGGTGGTTGCGGTTCTAAAATACCTTTAATTTTGCTTCTCTCGCCTAGAGTTTGAAGAAGGTAAGAACAAGAAGCTACGTTAAAACAGAGTCTCTGGACGAAAATTTTGTTGTCTGTTGGGCCCAGAATATCTAACAGCCATATCTTCATATAGGTTGTAAATAATATGACTGATTCTTGTGTGTCAGAATCAAGGATTGTCTAGTTCCTTTTGTGTAGTATGAATAGTACTTGCTACTATGTTTGGAATTGATTACATAATTCAGGCTGCATGCATTACCAGAGGACCGGTTGAGGTTACGTTTCTCACCGATATGACAGTGGATAAAACTTGATATTATAATTCTATAATAATTGATATCAGTTGAAAGGAATACAAAGTGTAGAGATATACACGTATTCTTTTAAATGATATGAAGAGACGGAACTGAAATACCGGAGTTCTATTGATTTATGAAATGATAATTGATTGATTAATTCTAACTCTTTCTATATAATATATATTCTATTCACTCTCGTAACACAGGACTTTGTTTTTATGGTCGACGAATTTTCTTCAATCACCTCGATTCCGAACAAAGTCAATCACGTGAATTCTAGACAAATAAAACGGAATTACACGGTTTACAATATAGCATTTCTTTTTCAATCTAATGTGTATTACTAATAAAGAACCATAAATATCCCCAAATTAAGACAAGCTGGTTTATTACAGCCTTCTGATTAAGATCCAAGGATATTCTATTCAAACCTTTTACTCTTTTAACAAGGTTTCATTCTGTTTGGATTGGGGACCGCGAAATGAAGTAAGTGTTTCCTATTAAGGATGTATCATGCCTATCAATGATCTAAGACGATTCTTAGTTGTTTAAAGAATGCAATTGTTGTGGCTGTTGTCACTGTTCTAAAAGTCATGAGTGTTATTCAAGATTGTTGCACCAATCCTTAATTATTCTGGCTCCAAACTGTAATTGCAGAAGCACTTAGCCTATTCAGTCGTACATAGTACATGGGGTCCTATTAATGTTCCTTTCTTGTTATACTTTCCTTCCCAGTTTAGGTTATGTCATCTTTCCAGATTTTACAAATAAGTCCATCTCAAATTCCCACCCATCCATTTTCCAGCAGTTGTCTCAACTTTTTGGGATTGTCGTAGGATAGAAAGGGCTCCAATATGAGGAATTTTAATTCAAGGAATTAATTAACTCAGATTGACACCAATTTTTAAAATGCAAAGACATGCATGTCGGATTTTAAATGACAACAGCCCACACAAGTAGTCAATTTCTTGTCTCTGGAGACAAATTTGGAAAAATGGCTATTGATTCTTTTGTCCTAGTGTAGAACGTCGTGATGATCCTGAGCTGGTAATGAGGAGTGGAGAGCTTACAACTGCAATCAAAGTAACTTTGATCAATAATAGTGGCTTGGGATAATTTTTATGCACTATTCATAATTAATAATTTCTAACCTGTTGAATATATGGTATGAAACGGCCTGCTTATTAACTCATAAAGATTTAAATATTGTCAACTTCTAAAGAGGAATTACATCCCACATGACACATGGTATTAGAAATTTGTGGAACTTGGGCCAGACAGTTTATCCGACACACGCATTCCTATGCATTATTTTGACGAGTTTTTCCTGTGATTTTTATGCATGGCTCTGTCCAAATCACCACCTTCAGACTTCTGATCAAAGAAAATAGCCTTGATTTGGAAATAATCGTGGAAAAATAGAAAATATCTGGTTCCACTTGTTAGTTTTTTATTCAAAGGTTGCATAAAGTTGGATTTATGATGAATAATATTCAGATTAACTGCAGCATAAATTTCTATTGCATCTACTATGGTGGCATGGTAACACTTCAGTTGACATGACAGTTGATGTTTCTTGGAGCAAGATGTTGACAGTTGTGCCCTTCAATTAAGAAGTCTTATAAAAAGAACTTGGTTCCCACTTCTTTTACCCCTCTCTATCAGATATTTGTTGGTTCGTTCTTCATTCATCACACAGAAGTTTCTCCAAACTTTAACACAAACTCACAAACAACAAATATATCAAACATGTCTGAAATTACTTTAGGTAAATATCTTTTTGAAAGATTAAACCAAGTCAAGGTCCAAACTATTTTCGGTTTACCAGGTGATTTCAACTTATCCTTATTAGACAAGATCTACGAAGTCCCAGGTATGAGATGGGCTGGTAACGCCAACGAATTAAACGCTGCTTATGCCGCTGATGGTTACTCCAGAGTCAAGGGTCTCGCCGCTATCATCACCACCTTCGGTGTTGGTGAATTATCTGCCTTAAATGGTATTGCTGGTTCCTACGCTGAACATGTTGGTCTTTTGCACATTGTCGGTGTTCCATCCATCTCCTCCCAAGCCAAACAGTTGTTGTTACACCACACTTTAGGTAACGGTGATTTCACTGTCTTCCACAGAATGTCCTCCAACATTTCCCACACTACTGCCTTTGTCAAGGACATTCACTCTGCCCCAGCCGAAATCGACCGTTGTATCAGAGAAGCTTACGTCAATCAAAGACCAGTCTACTTAGCTTTGCCAGCCAACTTAGTTGACGACATGGTCTCCACCGACTTGTTGAACACTCCAATCGATTTATCCTTACAAATGAACAACGCCGAAGCCGAAAACGAAGCCATTGAAACTATCTTAGATTTGGTCAAGGATGCCAAGAACCCAGTCATCTTGGTCGATGCTTGTGCTTCCCGTCACGATATCAAGGAAGAAACCAGAGAATTGATTGAAACTACCCAATTCCCAACCTTCACCACTCCAATGGGTAAAGGTGGTGTCAACGAACAACACCCAAGATTCGGTGGTGTCTACGTCGGTACCTTGTCTCACCCAGACGTCAAGGAAGCTGTTGAAGGTGCCGATTTGGTCTTATCTGTTGGTGCTTTGTTATCTGATTTCAACACCGGTTCCTTCTCCTACTCCTACAAGACCAAGAACATCGTCGAATTCCACTCCGACCACCTCAAGATCAAGAATGCCACCTTCCCAGGTCTTCAATTCAAGCACCTCCTACAAAAGTTGAACAAGGCCATTGTCCCAGTTGTCAAGTCCTACGTTCCACAACCAGTTCCACAAACCAAGTTAATTAACTCCGCATGTGCTGACCATACCCCATTGAATCAAGAATGGTTATGGACTGCCGTTGGTTCCTGGTTAAGAGAAGGTGATGTCGTCATCACTGAAACCGGTACTTCTGCTTTCGGTATTGTTCAAACCAGATTCCCAAACAACACGACTGGTATTTCTCAAGTCTTGTGGGGTTCCATTGGTTACTCTGTTGGTGCTGCCTTAGGTGCTGTTGCTGCTGCTGAAGAAGTTGACCCAGAAAAGAGAGTCATCTTATTCGTTGGTGATGGTTCCTTACAATTGACTGTCCAAGAAATCTCCACCATGATCAGATGGGGCTTGACTCCATACATCTTTGTCTTGAACAACGATGGTTACACCATTGAAAGATTGATCCACGGTGAAAAGGCTGGTTATAACGATATCCAAAACTGGGACCATCAAAAGTTGTTGGAATTGTTCGGTGCTAAGGACTACGAATCCTTAAGAGTCGACACTGTTGGTGAATTCAATGCTTTAGCCAACGATGCTGCCTTTGCCAAGAACGACAAGATCAGATTAATTGAAGTTATGTTACCAGTCATGGACGCCCCACAAAACTTGGTGAAGCAAGCCCAATTAACTGCTTCAGTTAACAAGGCTTCTAACTAGACGACTTGCTGAGGTCACTAGGTTTTAGAATTCCAGAGTACAGGATGAACAAATGGATATTTTATAGAGTAATGTCTTGGTTCTGGAACCACAGGCTTATATTTTAATGGGAACAGTTATGATTTTATACGGTGTATAAGGCTTCATACATATGTATTACGATTTACAATTAAGATATTTCAATGTTCAAAGTGTAGAAGTTGGGAGGTCCATTGTTCACTTGTGTCCAGATCTAGCATTTAATTTATTTTGTTGTTTTTTTACTAAAACAAACTAATCATCAGTATATAAAACATTCTACCATATCATATCCAAATTGTCGACAATTTTCAACATGTTAGTACGTTTCAGTAAACCGACGTAAGGATCAGTGAACTTAAGGCTATTTGGCCCCCCAGCAAAAGTCAAAAACAATATTGTTCAAATATTTGAAGCTGTTTTCTTATAGTTGAAAATATTAGTACGGGTAATCGGAGGAGTCTTTGATGAGCGAATAAGAATAAACAGATCCCTTGTTTCAATGTTTTTTTTTTTTTTTTTTCTGTTTTGTTTTTGAAACTTCTGATGACCAAATGAAATTGACAAATTAGACATTAGTTTTATCAATACACCAAGCCATGCCTCTTAAAGACTTGATCTCAAACTTCATCTTTGAAAGAGTCCTAAGCTCCAACCCTCAAACCAAGACTCTTGTTCTGTTAGGATCAATTGACTCTCAAAACGCCATCATCACCTTAGAAAAGACCCACTTCTCCGTCGAATCTCAAAGTTCATCAGAATCAGCCACCGACCTTCTTAAAACTATTGATAAGATCAAGTTAA
>JAKUBK010000083.1:0-18898 GCA_030566875.1 Waltiozyma chaumierensis | reverse complement strand
CCTAGTAATAACCCCCCAAAGACTAGTGTCATTGATATTGTTTCGAGGTTCAAGGCCTTAGGCTTGTAAGTAGGTAAAGAGAAAATGCTGTTGGTATTTGTGGAAGAAAAAGCTCCTGAATTCCATAGTTTCTTCCCATAGCAAACTAGTTCAGTGAGGGATCAACGTGTTTCAGTTACTTCCCTGGTAAAAAGTTTAAATCAATAGTCTGTGTGTCAGAACTCTGTGGTATTTGATCTGTGTTATCCGGGGGCAATGGATTCCCGGGTACCTTTATGGTTAGAGAATTACATTAAATGTCAGATGATATAAATCAAAAAAAAAACACTCAATTCAGTATACCGCAACCTTTCTTGCGTATTCTATATTCTAATTCGATAGATTCTAATTTAATGACCAATTCTAACTTCTTAGATCAGGAGTTTTGTTTTTACTATAAGAAAACCCTATTCAAGTACTATAACACGATGGACCATAGATAAAGCATAAACTGTAATCCGGTGACATCAAACGGGGATATGAATGAATTAAATTGATCTTTATCCGAAGTAGATTCGTGTTGTTCTTGTTCTTCTCTCAATGGTTCATTTCCAGTTTCTTTGTCGGAATCCTGGTTTCCTTCCACATCACTTAAGCGCGTATGTTCAGTACCAGTGTACTCAAATTCATCACTAGGTGGTTTCCCAGTTTCCTCCATTTGTTGGTCGTTTGATTGTAACCTAAGATCATCTTCTTGTCTCATTCTCTTTTCCTCACTTGATGTAAACTCTTCACCGGAATTCTCTTGCTCTCTTTTTCTTTTTCTTCGAAGCTCTTGCATCTTTGCCATTCGTTTGAAGTCTTCATCATCAAGGAAGGCCCCTCTTCTAAGAAGGAATTTGGCACCTGAACCGGAAGAAAGACTGTTACTGTAATTTAAGCCAGTACTTCCACAGTTGAAATAGACCCAATCACACAGTTGAACCTTACTCACAGGAAGACTATCAACTGACAAAGTTGTTATTTGATTGATTTCTGAGATTAATGATCGAAGTGTACTTGAGAATTGCGAGTTGTTGTTGGTATCAAGAGCTCCAATATCAGTTTCTTGATGAGTGAGGTAATCAGGAGAAATTTGTGTGGATTGTGTTAATTGCGAGGATACTGGTTGTGGTAGGTGCTGGGTGAATATTGACTGTTGTGAGAATTGGGACATAGCTTCCTGAGTATTGCTGACACTTCGATTATCATTACAAGAGCTATCAACTTCAATGAGCTTCGAGTTCTCTGTAACGGGTATTTGAGGATCTTTATTCTCTTCTTCTTGTTCAACAATCATCATTAAATCTTGTAATGATAAACCAACCTCAATGTTCTCCAAACTTCGATTGTTGACGTTATTTCCCCCACTTTTAAGGATTTTCCTTATATCCAGTGTCAGAGTAATGTCGTTTGAGATCTGTTCCCCCAGGAGGCTTTCCCTTTTCTTGATATTTTCAATGTTTAAACCCTTGTTCAACAAGTAGTCCAAGATCAGTAACATCTTCTGAGTCGGCAAGTACAATGGTCTGATCACCAAAGAGTGTGATTTTCTGAGTATGTCGAGAAGAATTTTGAAGAATCTAGACGAGTGTGTTGATATGTGTGTTGTTAATAAAAATGATTCAAAATTCACACCGTCATTATTTAGGTTAGTTGGCCCAGATGTTGTTATGAAATAAAACACTTGTCTTTTGATAACATTCATAGGAAATTTGACTGAGATCTTGATAACAACAGCTGGAAATTCTTCATCAGTGATATTTCCGTGGTCTTGATAGTGCTTGTATATGAAATGTTCCTCCTTTTCAAAACCAATATCAATCATTTCTTTCAATCTCTTTCCGCCTTCATTGTCAGCTGCCCCAAATTCAGCCAACTCAGCCTGTATAAGCAAGTCCTGAGAGATGATGGGCTCGAAGTATCGACTGAAGATTTCATCCTTCAATGATTTGATGAATTGGCGTAGGTTTGATAGGTTGCTTAATTTTTGATGTACTACAGAAGGGAGATGGGTTTGATAAACCGTTAATGTTCTTCCATTTAGTGAAATCATTTAACTGTCTGGATTGTCTGTGTATGTTCTATGATAGTTTATCTTATCAGTGCATGTGTCAGATATAGTATGACGTGGGCAAACAGATATGGCTCTTTAATGATCTCTGTTATGGTGATGAATCTGTTGGCTCGACGGTATGCAAAATTGTTGATGATTAGTATTTTTTACTTTTGATCCAATTTATTTGTTTATTAATTAATAATATTATTATTTCGCTCTAAGGCTCAGCCCCACAGTTTGACCACGTGCATGCTTGAACTATGGCTAGCGGCCGCTGGCTAGCTCAGGAGTCAGGACTTGGAGTCGGAAGTGTGAACAACATGAACGAAAGACCCATACTCCTTTGCCTTAATTATAGCAACGCACCTGCACATAGTAACGTACCATTTCAAATCCCTCCCCTATCTCCTATTTCCGTGCTGATCAAATCTCTACTCGAAAATGTCAGGCTCTACTTGGTGGGATAATAACAAGGGAACAATCTACAAAGCTACGAAGGCTACAGCCAACGCCACTTACAATGGAGCTAAAACAGTTTCCAAAGCTGGGTACAAGACATATCAAAAGCACCAAGCTGAATCTAATGGGCAACCAATGCCTGAAAGCAAATCCAACAACGACACTTCAGATGCTTCTGAGGGATATATAAGACCATTGAATTCTCTACAAGATGTCAAATCCTTCCCAGCTCCACCTTTAAGAGCAGAACATATGCAAAGCAAGAACATTGATACCACACAGATTCAACATACACAACATCAACAAGCTGGGCCACAAATCCAAACACCACACCCCCAATTGCCACAGAGAGAGCAGCAGCAGCAGCAGCCTCAGATTATTGATCAGACTCAACCTGTAAATTTAGCCCCTCCAGCTATTCCATCTAGAGGACCAGTACCATCTCCTCCACCTCAACTGTTTGCCCCTGCCCAACAGCTACAACAACCACAAGCACAGGCAGTAGAAGCACCAACAACAGATCTTAACTCCTTTCAATCCCAAATGGAAGCCAAACTTCAAGCAGAAATCAACAAACAAGTCCAAAAACAGGTGGATGTTCAATACCAATCAATTAAGAACCAGGTAGAACAGAACTTTGGCATTGAATCAAGTCAGCCGAAAGGACAAGCTGGTCAGGCTCCACATACGCAGCACATTGCGACTGTTCCGTCAGTATTGCCACCAATATCCCAGCCAACTACTAGTGGTTACAACAGAGCACCGGCTTCTATTCCTCCAGAAGCTTTACAACAATCTACTTCCGTTCCTAACCCAGTGCCAGCACAGGTACCTGTTCAAACACCAGAACAAACCATTGAACAGAATGATAATCAGTTAAACGAGCTAAGAAACACCGCTATATCCCCAGACTTGAACAACGTCTTTGCACCAAAAGCTACTTCACAGACACCACCAGCCATATCTTCAACTGCTTCTTACCAAACAGCTATAGGGCAACAAGAAGAGAAAGTCCTAGAAACAAAGACTGGATCAGAGAAGAAGGATGAGGATGATAAACCCCCAACGCCACTAATTGCTTCAGGAAATTACAACAGTAACATCCAAGTTGCATTTGCCCCACCTCCAAGACACCAAGACAGAGCTCTATTTGTTAAGCCTGAACCAATATTCAGAACTGAGAAGAATCCAGCGGTGAAAAAGTTAAGTGTTTCTCCTGTCGCTGGTGGTCCTCCACCTCCGCCTCCTGTTAGATCAGATTCGTTAAACTCCATCCCCACTACACTTCCTGCAAGGGAACCGGTAGGAGCTCCAACTGAAGAAGCAACCGTTGAAGGCAATGAAAACAAAGCGCCACAGTCTAATATTGCTGGTGTGGTTTCCTCTCAGTCGACAGAGTCTTTATCTAACTTTACTCCTCCTCCAAAACCATTTGGTGGCAACAGTAACACAATCACTGCTAGCGAAAAAGGTACACTTCCACCAAGACCAGTACTTCCTTCAAGATCTAGTGGTGTCTCTCCACCAACTTCTATCCCAACAGAACCACCAGCTTACTCACAAGTCGAACATGGCCATGTCGAGGCTGTGAAAAAACATCCCGTGGAAAGGGCTTCCATTGTTGGAGCGCTACAAAAGGATGATAGGTTGGACAGCTTTGTTCCTCCTCCTAAACCTTTCAGAAGACCTGATGAACAGCATAAAGCACGTAGTCGTGAGAATAACTTTGGAGGACATACAGTTGCTAATCTTGGAGCACCAGGAGTAAGCAGACCAGTCCCTCCACCACCACCAATGAGACCAACAATTAGTACTTCTACCATCTCCACCGTTGGTGCTATTGATTCTTCTACTGAAGATTCAGTGGTTATCCCAGCTGTTTCTCTTCCGGCTCCTCCTCCAAAGTTTGATATTGGTCAATTTATGCCCCCTCCAAAACCGTTTAGAACTGATATGGTTTCCAAGAAGACTGATACGCAAGAGGAAGAGGCGGTTTTAGAACAGAAGATGGATATTGAGAATGAGGAAGAACAGACTCAGAAGGATGTTGAACAAGGGGATTACAAGCAAGTCTCTGCTGTGGATGAAAGTGACCATGATATTACAGAACCTGTTCCACAATCGCAAAAAGAGTATAGCAATGAATCAGAATCTCCTCATCCATCCTTGAAACCAATCACACCTGTTCCTTTAACTGCAACATCGATGCCATTAGTATCTTCTTCTGAATTAAAGCTACATCGATTGAATCCGGTGAAACCATCACCATCAGCCATTGTGAAACCTATCACCAAACCGAAACCAGTAATTCCATTGAAAACGTTCAACAGCAGCGTCACTAGTGCGTCCAGAGATTTCAAGAAAAAAGAAGAGGAAGAGGAAGAAGAAGAAGATATCCCATCTTTTGTTCCATCACAATCATTACTAAGACATTCCGGTAATAAATCCAAGTGGATGGATCAACAGAAGGAACAGGGGGCTGAAAAGAACGAGAGCCATTTCGAAGAGAAGGAAACAGCCACAACGGGTACTATCTCGAAGAAGAAATCTCCACCGCCAATCAAGCCAAAGCCATTGGTTTCAAGTGCTTCGATTATTTCAGGTAAGAGAACTCCACCAATCATCAAGCCAAAGTCTTTTGTGGTTACCAATACACATAAGCATAATATCTCCGTGAAAAGTCAGACAAACCATGATACAAAGGGTGAAGATATTACTAGTGATATTGATTACACTGACCCATTAGGTGGGGCTGGTAACCATTTCTTCACTTTGAGAAAGACAGGTATCAACTTGCAAGATAAACCAAATGACAATAAGAAGGACACGATTGATGAACAGGGCGATGATTGGGAGAGTGCCACCGATACCAACAGTTCTAAACCTGTAAAGCCTTCAAAGCCTTCAAAGCCAATAATTCCAGCAAAGAAAGCCCCATTGAATCAGGACATCAAACCGATTAAGCCTTTAAATCAGTTAGGTACTACAGGAGCTGCTTCGTTGGTCAAACCAGAGGATCTTGCATCTTTCCAATCCAGATCATATACATCACCACCGCCTCCACCTCCAGCATCTAGAGGAAAGTCCGCTTTATCATGTCCATCTCCTTCTACATCAAATGAACTCACCAAAGAACAGGGGGAATCAGATGAAGAGAAGGAGGATGAAAATCCTTTCAGAAGGTATCTCAAAGCCGCTGTTCCAAAGGAAGACAACCATATAAAGTCCAGATTCCCATAAAGCTTCTGATTTCAGTATCATATGTAGGGAAAGGAAGAATAATATTATATTTTGCGATATCTGATATCAAATTGTATTTCGTTATTTGTTTTTGATAAACGATCATCTTAAAGATGAAGTTTTAAAGAATCAAAAATGAAAAAATATAACGACGTCTACAGGACTCGAACCTGTGCGGGAAATCCCAAAAGATTTCTAATCTTTCGCCTTAACCACTCGGCCAAAACGCCTTCCTTCTTATTTTGTAAGGTTTCTGACTTACATTTCGACATAAGCTATTGTCACGTGATTCAAAGTTGAAATAAGGTTTGATAAAGACATATCTTAAGTTGCTTTTAGTTTGTGATTGCTGTGTTTGCAATCATATAAGATTACAGGATTTGCCACCAAGTTCAGAGACTAATATATCAGAGATGTATAGTTACGACAAAAGCCAATACTTACATTAAGAATGCGTACCTAATGCTCAATCCATCCTTGTCCATTAAAGACCATACGTTTCCTATTAAATGTACATACCTCTGTACATTCTAATTTCCCTCTCTCTCCTTATTCATACAGATAGCTGGTTATCAGTCGTTGATGCCAGTTAATATTCTCATTGTTGTCATGCTTGCTACGACTTGTTACATATTTAAGAAGACTGCAAGAGCATCTCGACACGGAGAATGTGGCGCCCAATAAGGCAAATTTCGCGCAATCTTTTGGCCAACATACGTTTATTTGCATTCAACCCCGCAAAAATATGAACCTATTCATGATTTACTATGCATTCTGCAAAATAGGATGGGACGTCATATCTATGACCATCTCTAGTACCTACCACCAGGATTCTCGGGCGATGACCCGCAGCCTGCAGGTGCACAACAACTCTTGAATCGAGTCTTGATTCTTGAATCTTCCTGATAGGCTGGATTCTATACTGTTTACCTAAATTAAGTGTTCAAAAATCGTTTTAAGCAAAGATATTATTACTCAAGATACAGCTATAAGGAAGTACACCGATCTTGGGAACTCGTTTAAATATACTTAAATGGTGCACAAATGTACCCAACATATCACAGATCAATTCTAAGACTGTCTATTCTGAGAATAGCAATCTTCATCGGGCCCTAGCTAGTAGCTACTAGCTAGTAGCCATTGGCCAGTATTGTCTAGGGTGTATTTGAACTTTGGCCTTTTGTACCGATTTTTCACCGGATAGGGCGGTAGACTGTAGTAGTAGTGTGGATTCTTTCAACATTGCCCTAATTAGGTAGGTGACCTTCCATATATGGTAATTAATTTTGAGCTCAAAAACAATGCACATGAAATGTAGCCTGTACTGTTGATTGTTAATGTAGAATCTGTTAATATGGCCACTGCTATTTTATACTGGTCAAAGTCAACACAAGCCATAAATTGTTTGCATGATTAAGAAGAGCTCTGTGTTGTGATTCTGGGCTAATGAAAATAGACCGTTTTATGTAACTGCTGAATCCCCCCCCCCTCATAAACTCAAAGTTCAAACGTCCAAGATAAATGTTTGTTTTTTTAAATTTTTATGATTGTTTTGGTTCTTTACCAAGTAGTATTTTTTTTAAACGACTTCCTTGACTTAGGATCTCTTTACAAAAGATCTTTATTTTATCCTAAATACTTATTTCTTCACGACAAACAAAACAATATACCATGAGGATATTTTTATACACTTCAGCTCTTCACACACTTCTGATATCTCTGTTCAGTCAGTACACACCTGTCCAGGCCGATGTTGCCATTGCTAAACCTCTTTCGGGATCAACATATGACGCTAGTTCGGGTTCAGTTGATGTAACCCTACAATGGATCGAATCGAATGCCACCCCAAAACTAGAGGACATTCAAAGTTACGTCTTCTCAGTTTGTACGGGTCCTAACTCCAAGATCCACTCATTTGGAAAAGTCGGCGAAGTTACCAGTACTGATTTGAAAGGATCTTATAAATACACTGTGCCTATTGAAAATAGTATTGGAGCTGATGGATTTTACTACATTCAAATCTACGCTATCAATCCACTGGGTTCTACCATTCATTACTCAAATAGGTTCGAATTAACTGGTATGACTGGTAGTTACCAGCCATCAGTAGGTAGTGTTTCTACCCCACCAGATCCTCAAACTTCCTTGAAAGGTGCTGCTGCTACTGTTTTCTCGATCGATTCAGCTAGTTTCACAATTCCATACACTTTGCAAACAGGTACTGTTCGTTACGCCCCTATGCAGACACAACCAGGTACCAAGGTCACAAAGGGTAAATCAGACTGGGTTAGAAGATATCCCACCTCGGCTGTTACTTATTATAGTACTGTTAGACACTCTTTGAAACAGTTGACTACCTATACACCGGGCTGGAATTATCAAGTGACCTCAGTGGCAAACTGGGCTTCTCCAGCTGCTTTCCCTTCTGATAATGGTGGGTGGTACAATCCGAGTGATAGATTGAAGCTTAGAATTCCAACATTGAAAGCTACCGAAACACCTACAACTGAAGCCACCCATACCACGTCCAGTTCTTGATCAACGGAAGATATAGCATGCACATAAGCAATAAGACCGTTCCAAATTTCTATTAATTTCAATTCGTTGTTCCAATACACTTTGTTTTCTGAACAGTTAATGGCTGTTGTATTATTTTATTTTTCTTCTTCTTCTCTACGTGATTTACATGATGGAATCATGTCACGATGTTTCAAAATTCATTTTTCTAGAATCTATTGGATTTTAAATCAGATCTATCTTCTAAGTTTTATCTTTTGGGTCCATATTTGTTTGTTGTTTTAGCTGTTTTTTTAGAACCAATGGTCCAATTGGTTGATCCATGGCCATTTATATAGACATTCTCCTTGTATACAATTTCTCTAGAACTCGAACATAAATAATATCAAGTAGAACCTCCGAATAGGTCCTGCTACTGACGGTGATTATCGATCCGTCGTATAATTTACTCAGACTTGTGGGATTGTGTTACACTAGTACGTCATCCTGAGACACTGTACCAACCATACATAAGGTACACAAACAAGGATGTTGTGACAGAGAGGAGCATACAGAGTTAAGAATTCTTTGCGATGGACATTTTTTACAGCTATATGTTCTACAAGAGTTGAATTTGAATGTACAGGACATACTTTAGAAATACATAAAGTTAAAAAAAGGAATATCGGCATCATCTGACACTCGTCTCTCATTTAATAAAATCCAGAAGAGTTCTTATTGATACAAGCATTACTTTAACCATCAATTATCACGTATGATTAATATAGATTTATTAACATCGTACTGTCTATTATGATGGTATTGGTACTAACTTTAGGACAAAGTTAAAGATTGGAAATAATATTAAGCGTTTGTGGTTTTGGGCAAGTTTGAAAAAATTGCTCCCCTTTTTGTAGGCCCAAAGATCTTCCTGGCATTGTCGCGAAATTTCCACATCCGCCTACCAGAGCTTTTGGAGGTTCGCCTAATTTTATAGGGCTGCTTTTTACAATTCGTAGGGCAGTCAAATAGTGATAAACACCAACAATCTATTTTATTCTAGCAAGTAATCATTTTAATTACCGACTCAGTTAAATAATTCATCAACTCCCCATTAATCGTATCTTGAATGTGTGTATTACTCCACCCAGGAGTGGGTTTTATTTCCAAATAGTTACTCCATAATGAACGCTCATAAATGTGCACATTATACCAAATTAAACGAAGAAATCTACATACTTGTAATGTATGTGTAAGACATCGAAGATAAATCTACTGGGACTGTTGCCAGTCGATAAACTTCACTTGAAGGAAAAAAAACATAATACTATATTCTGCCTATTACCACATAATTCATCTCAAAAAAATAATGTACATATTAATAAGGGGGTGAGCCGGGTCATAAAGACAATCTAATCTCTTCTTTGACGCTTTTGGTTCTTGAAGCCGTTGAACTTCTTTCTCTTGTGGTTGTTTTGTTTGTCACCGCCAAAGTTGGAGTTTTGGGCCTTCATTTCAACGTAGGCTGGCTTGGACATGATCAATAATTCAGCATCATTGAACTTTGGCTTTGGGGTGATTTCTAAGAACTTTTGGGCATCTTCTAAGTTAGCAAATTCAACAAAGACAGAGGATTTGAACTTCTTTTCATCGTCTCTTCTCAATCTGGTTTCGTTGATTGGACCGTATTGACCAATCCACTTTTCAATGTCATCTTGAGTGGTTTCAGTTTCTTCACCGAAACCCTTAATGTAGATGGACTTTTGGAATCTCAAGGTCTTTTCATTTTCCTTTGGTTCCAAGATTGGAGTCTTTCTCTTTAACATTTCACCGTTTTCAGAAACTTCCAATAATTCAGAGGTCTTTAAAGAGTCAACAATGAAGGAGATTGGTCTAAACTTCTTCATTCTGTTGAAGCCAGCAATGGTATTTATAGAAACCCAACCTTGTTCATTGGATTGAACGGTTCTCCACAAAAACTTGTCCTTTGGTAAGTTGGTGTCAGAGAAGTAGAATTCGACTTGCTTGAGGACTTCTTCAGCGGTGTGCTTTTGTTCTTCTTCAACAGCTGGAGCAGCTTCGGTGGTAGCTGGAGCAACTTCTTCTGGTTTGGTTTCTTCAACCTTTTCGGCAACAGGTTCAACGACAGCTTCAACTGGCTTGTTTTCAACTTCACTCATGATTACTAAAATAGTCTGGGATATGCGATCAGCAACAATTCGATCTAATACATTTTTAGATCAAACGATGCGCTATTCTTTAAAACTACCATCGATAATTATTTTTTTTTACTCTGTTCTCGAAATCTGCCATTCCATCTCGGACAAGAACCATTCAAAAATTTTCAAGCGGAACGGGGAACAGAATAGGTTGTGATTCAGTCGCGATACACGTGATGCACTCCCACCAATTTGGATAGAGCTTAACAAAGCAACCCCAACCAATACCATCAACAAAACAAATAATTGAACACTTGAACATAAATTAAATACTACAGCTATATTCATGATAAAGTCGTAATGATAAATCTTGATGAGAATAAGAAATCAAAATGAAGAGATATGAACAGATAATATGCTGCAGTGCCCAAAAGTCGCACGAGGTATCCTCACGTCTTGAAGTACTCATATTTTCAAATTCCAAGAGTCATAATCGTCATTATAAGAACTATATTTGAGAGATTGAGAGGTTGAGACAGAATAATCAAGAACATAGTTAGTAATTAGAAAGTCTCGAGAAGAGTTATTTTATCAAACAATTTTGGAAAATTGCCTTTTTTGATATTTATAGTTATTTATTAGTAATACATATTTGATACAACAAAAAAAGAGAATGTAATCAGAAGATTGACACCAGAAACATGATCAGTGATGATTGTACAACTGAACATATCACATATTAATAAATTTGCCTTACGCGTGGCCAATGGCCATTGGCCATCAAATCTGTCATCGCTGTGAAAGAACAACAACAATCAAACCTTGCGCGAAAAGCTCTGTTTATGGAGTGAAGAGTTAATTGAGTAACGCGTTACAAAAAAAAAAAAACACATATTACATAATAGCTCCCCGCGACGTCATGTGAAGGGGACCAAATCATCAAACCTAAGCCTCTAAGTACTATGAGCCCTGTTCCCGCCTTATCAGTTTAAGCCTCTCCTCCCTTTCTTCCTATTTCAGATGATATTTGACTTTTGACACATAAAATTTACTTACAGCTATTTGTATGCGATCCCATGGAAATCTCCTAAAACTGTGCCAATCTTGACCATCGATATCACCTTTTGCACGACTCATGAGACCATGCATGATCTGTGTAAGTGATTGTGTCAATTTACTAGTCTAGAGATAACACTAGAAGTATTTTCAGGTCCATCTAAATTTGTGAAGGCAAATTTTCTCATTAACTTTCCCATCTTCAAGTTAATTATTTTTTAGTCTAATTCTGTTTTACCTCCCCAACATACTAATTATACAAGATTATCATGATGAAGGGGATACAGCAACCAACTCCACCTAAGAATGCTTCATCAAAGGGCCTTCTCTCACCCCATGATTCTATTCTTGATGCTTTGAACATATGTGAAACAGATAACAACAGATTGTCTAAATCACGTACAGAACAGGCATCATCTACCAAAGACAAAGAAAACTTCAATGTTAGTTCATGGCTGGATATTAATAACAATGACTATTCCCAAATTTACCCTATCAGATCAAGACCTGGATCTTCTGTTCTTTCTTCGTCACCCGACTTGGACCATTTCAGAAACCAAAACAATCAACAAACTACTCCTGTTTTGAATAGTGCAAATTTAGTCTTCAATGAGTCTGTACTATCAGGTGACGCCCATACAGCTGAGGCTTTTATTCTTCCTGATTTCTCAGGTTGGAAGGGAAATCAAAGTGAAAAACAAATACTAAATGTAAACAACAATCAGATGTCGTATGACTCCACAGATGACAAAATATTAATCCTTGGGTCTAAAAGGTTTCAGATATACGACTCGTTGTCATATCCTATACAGGAGAACTTTACAATACGTACTAGTTTACACCCTTCCATCATATTGGTGATATTTGATGGATTGAATAAGATCGGGAATATTCTCAACCAATTGAAGTTTCTTGTCCAGCATAAACGCTCATCTGTTCTCAACTCGCAACATGACGAAGAGGATTTGGTTATCATTCCATTTTACAAAAATATTGATTTTCATGTAATTCTGAATCTATTGGGTAAGTACAACTTGCTTTGTAACCCGATCAGATATACCAACAAACAAGAGATCAATCTTGTTCTTTCTTCACTCCTCACTGAAAAGCATTTGAATCAGGAGGGAACATCAAGCATTGGACCACAAGACTATATCAATCTATCCGATCAAGATGATCATACAATTGAATTGCCACTAAATCAAAACAAACTGATTCCAATTAGGTCTTTCTCACAATTTACCAACAACGGTTTGGAAATTCAACAGTCAGATAAACGAAAGGCGTCTAACAAGTCGATAATCATCAAACATCAAATCACAAAATCACTTTCCAGTATGGATATATCAAAAGTCAACAGCACATCCCTTCCACTAAATGGGCAGAATTCTAAGAAAAGAAAACTTTCAAAGAGAAACTCCACAACACTCTTGGGGGCTGTCAGCAACTTCAGTTGCAAATTGTTCACTTATAAATTCTGGCAACGTAAGAAATTTCTTATTGTCCCATTGGTTATCGGGTTGGGTATTGGCGCTCTTTTAGCTCTAGCATATCCTTATTTTAAGTCAAGTGAATCACGTGAGGAGGTTATAGTGAGAAGCTCAAAGAGAGTACACAAAGGACTTCTCAGAATTAATATGAAATCACTGAATTCAAAACTTCAAGGATTGGTAAGATATCTTTCTAGAAAAACTCAAACTGCTGTTGAGAATTGGGATGAACATATTGTGAACTCAAAAAATGGATACAACTCTACCATTTTATGGAGTATTTGAGAGCACACATACAACACACACATGATTTAACAATCATTAATTAGATATATCATAATTAATAAAAAATTAATTGTCTGTATAGTATATGCTTTCTCTAATATAATTTTGATCTGAGATGTACACATATTTATACAAGAGCCAGTTAGGGATTTAATATCAGCTTGAATATAAACCATAAATCTGAGATCGATAACGTACATTGAATAGTTAATATGGAGGAATATATCTTTTATAAGAACAATATGTGTATTATTACAACTAGCCGATTCATATGATGCTGGTTGCCAACTTATATACCTATCTTTAAGTAGTAAATTGTAAAATATTGACAGTTATCAAACTTAATATAGGAACACAGATGATTTATACTATTAATATTTAATTACTGAGAACATACACATACAATATAAACCTATTAAACACCACTAACATATCAGATGATATTTAAACCCTTTCTGAATGACAGAAACGAAGAAACCTACCTCTAAGCTCTGTTAGATCTCAATCTACTCCTTGATCCAATACTGACAGTTGGAGATTTCAAAGGACTACCATCAGGTTTGATATTGTAACCATTGCTGACGTTGATGACATTGACGCCGTTATTCATGAGTCTCTTTATTTGCTTATTTCTCTGAAGATCTTGCCATCTTGCCAACTTGGCATATTGATGGATATTGAAGCCGAAGATCTTTGGAACGTATCTCTCAACAGGGTGAACAGGCATGATTTCATTAGCATATGTTTGGAGGAACATACCTGGGAAGGTGGTACCAAAGAAGGCACCATCTACCTGAGCATGTCTGGATGACTTTGGGTTGTAAACATCTTCACATCTTGGACAATACAACTTGACAGTACTGACACCAGCATGGTCTGATAAACCAATTGGAAGGAGATGTTGAAGCTCACAGAAAACACGATGACAGTAACCAAAATCAGCATTCTTATATTTTTGAAGCATCTTGCTTAGACCTTTAGCGGTAACAATGAAACGTTGGTGGATTAAACCGTACAACTTTCTGGCATTGGATTCTAAATGTTCTCTTTCCTTATCCGTAATTTCGTATTCTTCTTCGAGACCATCTGTTATCATGTCAATAACCTTTGAGATCTTATCCACCTCTGTATTAAGCCCAGTAAGGTTAAACTTGTCTAGGATGTATTCAACGTCAACATCACAGAAGTATTCATTGCCCTTGACACCAAGGAACCAATCAATCCATTGTTCATTGAATTCAGAGCCTGAGTCTGAGACATATTCCTCCTCTTGTTCTTCATGCTGATGGGCCATTGTCTATGATTAATATATTTCAAATGACGATCTAGACTTAATTTTCCTTCTGGTCCCAGATATGTCTAGATAAAGGTGTCTTTCAACTGATTTTCCCCTTTGTTTCCATCTCCATACTATATTCACATGAAGATCATATGTGCTGCTGAATTTGACGGAATTAATTTTTTTTTCCCGCAAACTGCACATCCGGACATCACACATTAAAAGAGTTGACAACGACTTAGATGTGGTGCAAATCTTGAAAGGTAAACAAAGAATCTTAAGAGCCATTAATCGAATGAAAGGGTCTTGTAGGTTGCCCCAATTCAACATCTTCCAGTCTGAAACCCACTCTATCTATATGAGGGCACTTAAACTTCCATCACATTTTCATGGTTCCAGTATCACATCTTTAGATGTTCTTCACGACCACCTTTTAGTTGGGACAGGGAATGGTGAAGTCTTTGTTTGGAGTATCACTGTGTTGACAGCAGTTACATTACTAGAATCGCCTTCATATGAAGATATTCACTCAATCAAACCTGTTTTCAAGACCACTCCCTTTCTGGGGAGTGTTGTTACATCCGTCAAATTGCTTGACCAGCAACGTTGCATCTGTTCAAGTGCAAATGGTGAGGTTATTCTACTCGATTTTTCAACTGGAGGTAAAGATACATTGTTCTCTCATAATGTGGAGATAAACGATCTCCAAGTCATGGAGAACTTTGTATTTATTGCAACATTGAACAAGGTCTTCATCATAGACCTGCTAGATAAGGATCAGACTACACATATACCCGTTAAATCAGATGTGAAGTGCTTGTCACTTGACCCTACAAACAACTATTTATTGGTCATTGGTTTCAACAAAGCTTGCACCATGTACCAGGTCCAAAGCATCGATGGCAGGATCTTTTACAAGAAACTATCTGTCCCACAACAAACGCTATCCACCATCAGTGAAATCACGAGAACATCTTGGACCAATATTGGTGACAAGTACGCTTTGCCAAACATACCAGCATCAGATAAAGCTCGTACCAATACTGTTGCAATTTACAACCGTAACGATTTCTCCTTGGACTTTCAGCTAGTTGGTCCTGATGCCAATATTGTCAAGTTTTCTCCAATGCTTTTCAGATTGGAGGGTAAGTTGACCAATTTCATAGCATTAGCAGGAACTGATAGATCTTTCAGTGTATGGAACTCATGTTACCAAAGACCGCTATTCACAGCCAAGGAGGCGACCACAACCAAGATTTCTGATATAATTTGGAGTGAGGATGGTCAAACAGTTTTCACCGCTGCCGATACCTTGATAATATTCTCATTTGAGAAAGAGGATTTAGGAGAAATGGCCAACGCTGTTGATATTGCCCAAATTTTAAGAAGCTTGGAATACCCTGAGTCATTGAGCCCTGAAGAATTAAAGGATCAGCAGCGTCAACTAAAACACAAGAAGTCCCCCAATCCACCAAAATCTACAGAGAAAGATACCCCAAATATCCAAACTACTGAAAAGCCTCTTGAAACAGCAACATCAATATCTACTGAGAAAACTACTTTGGAGACACCAAAATTAATGGATTCTCCTGACATCAAGATAGTATCCAAAAGTGGCATGTCTGACCCACAAAAGTCTAAACAAAAAGTACCTGAAAGCAGTATCAAGACAACACCTAAAATAGCAGGAAAGAAAGCCAACGAGGTTCAATTACAAACGGCAATTGTTAAAGATGGTAAGAAGAGGGTAGCACCAACTCTTATATCTGGAATTGGTAATTCACAACCGCAGAAACCTCCACAAAATCCAACTAATGACATTATAGAACCATCCAGATCAATGGATTTTGAGCAACCTTCGTATTCAGTACCCCGTGAATTGAAAAGACGTGAAGAGTTCAAAGATGGCACAGATTCCCAATCAAGGAAAAAAAGAGAGTTAGAGATCGTGGAGTTCATCGGATCGATTGTCCTTAATCCTTCAACTTCTTTCTCAAAGCTACGTGTCTCTACACCAAAGATCAGATCTTCTTTCTTACAGTCTTCTCCAACAGATGATTCCACTTCAATTGAAATCGTAAATGGTTCTGGGAACGCAGAAAAACCAACCAAAGTTTCGTTGATTAAAGGAACATCGCGTTTTATCTTTGATTATATCCCCAAACTAGTGGGGTTAGCCGCTGGAGGTGAGGGTAAATTCTGGGCTGTTTCTACAATCGATGGTGTTGTTTATGTTTACGGTAACTCTGGAAGAAAATTATTGCCTGTTATGACTTTGGGAACCCCTTTAAGTTTCCTTGAATCAAAAGGGCAGTATCTTCTAGCTGTTACTTCAATCGGTGAGGTTTACGTTTGGGATGTTTTGAAGAAGAAGACACATTTTCCTCCTACTTCACTATACTCTATTCTCTCCAGATCTAACCCAGACTTATTGACCCGTGCTGAAAATCTAACTCTGGTCAGTTTATCCTCTAATGGGATCCCAGTAGTGACAATCTCCAACGGTACAGGATTCATATATGACCCTGACATGGAGGTATGGAACGTGGTCAGTGATACTTGGTGGGCATTTGGTTCTCAGTTTTGGGATGGTGGTAGAGCCTCTACGATTCATGGAAGCCACCAACAGAACGTCTTGTCTGTTCTTGAAAGTCAAACCAATGACGAGATTATCAGGAAAGGTCGTGGTAAGTTCTTGCAGCAGATATCTAAGACCATGTTGATGAAGGAAGGGTATGAGAATTTGGAAAAGGTTATTTCATTGTCCCATTTGGAAAATAAGATCCTAATCAGTGCAAAGTTGGGAAACACAGATGACTTCAAGGCATTGATGCTCATTTATTGTAAGAGAGTTAGTGAAATGGGATTACGTTCCAAGTTACTAGAAGTCTTCCAGGGCTTGTACACAGAGAGAATGGGAAGTAAAGAAGATGAGGATATTAAAAATTTGGGCCTTGATAAGAGGGAATTATTGAAGGAGATCATTTTCAATTGTGCTACGATCAGATCAGTTCAAAGGATCTTGGTGGAATATGGTACATTGCTTGGGATTGTGGATCAGTTGGTGTTATGAGAAACATATGTATGGCTGAATTATCTATATACACGGGTCATATGTGCAAGCTTAATCTTTCTATATTTAGATCTAAACTTTCTTTGTACAGCTCTCAAGGGTAATCTCTAGTCTAAACCAACTTTCTGCTTGACTTCTTTGATAGTCTTAGAAGCAATTTCTCTTGCTCTCTCGTTGCCTTCTTCGACGACTCTCTGTAAGTACTCTCTATCTTTCATCAACTCGTTGAACTTCATTCTTGGCTCGTTGAACTCTTCAATAAGGAACCCAGTGACATAATCTTTGAACTCCTTATGATCTTTCAAACCAGCCAAATCAGCTTCGACTTGATCAACACTTTTCATTTGTAACCCACTAATAATGTTGATCAGGTTAGAAACACCCGGTCTTTTCTCAGGATCGTACTTGAATTCAGTCATAATTGAATCAGTGACAGCCTTTCGAATCTTCTTCTGGATCACATCAGGCTCGTCAGTAATGTAGAGACAACTTAACTTATCCGGGTCACTCTTAGACATCTTCTTAGCAGGGTTCTTCAAGTTCAAAATCTTCTTCGTAGGAGCAAAGATAGTATTAGGCAAGGGGAAAGTTTTCCCAAACTTATGATTGAAGCTCTCTGCAATAGTACGGCATAGTTCTAAATGTTGACTTTGATCATCACCAACAGGTACCAAATTGGACTTATAAAGGAGGATATCCGCAGCTTGCAAAACAGGATAAGAGTATAGCCCCAACGAAGCATTGGACCCGATATCAGAACTTTTAGATTTCCACTGTGTCATACGGTTAAGGTAGCCCATACTGGAGATACAAGAAAGGATCCAGTTAAGTTCTGCGTGTTCCTTCACAGCACTCTGATGGTAAATGATGGCCTTGTCGGAATCTATCCCAGTGGAGAGAATACTAGCAATAGCCTCGTATCTTAACTCTTTCATTTCAGTTGCACTGTATTTAGGAATAGTGATGGCGTGTAAATCAGCGACACCAAAGATCAAATTGACATTGCTCTCCTTAGGTGTATGTGTGGTTATGTCTTTCCAGGTCTTAACTGCTCCTAAGTAGTTACCCAAATGGAATCTACCTGTTGGTTGGATCAAACTGTAGACGGTTGAGTATGGTTTCAAGTTCAAGGAAGATGGGTCAAAATCGATACTGCGCACTGTTGATTGGAACCGAAGTCCTCTGTTAAGTGCTTGAGGACGAAGCATTGTAGTTTGGTTTGAATCGAGTTGCTGTTTATCCTGAGATCTGGGTGGCCTATTTCTAGAGTTGGATCTTAGTTGG
>JAKUBK010000082.1:0-19447 GCA_030566875.1 Waltiozyma chaumierensis | reverse complement strand
GGATTCTTCTTCAGAGGCACCGTACTTAGCACTCATTTCAGCGTCTGCAATAGTTCTGTTGATGAAAAGGACAGAGTTTTCAGTGATGACAGGGTAAACGTCTTCTGGTAAGGCAACAGCTTCCAAGACAGCAGCATCGGAGAATGGCAAGTCTGTATCCTTGACAGAACCGGCAACGGCTTCTTCACTGGCTTCTGGAGTGGAAACAGCAGCTGAGGTAGTAGAGGCAGTGTCTTCAGCAGCACCTAAGACGGATTGTAGTAAGATAGTAGCAATGGCTAAGACACTGGATTGGGATAGTTGCATATTGATAGTTGTTGAATATTGTGGATGTTGGATGAGGGAAAGATATGAACTGACTTGATATTGAGTATTAGTATAAGGTAATCAATGTTTATTTAAATACATTATGATTTGAAAAAGTTTTTAACGAAACTTTGAAGATATTTGAAACATAATGAAGAAGAAACGATGTGTAGTACTTCTAAAATTGAACTTTTTGTGAGAACTGGTAAAACAACAGAAATGCATGTGAACTTTAAGATGTTTCAAAAATAGTTTGATGTTTTAAACAATTTACCAAAGTGGAACCTAATGATGTGATGTTTCAAGAATTCTCTACGTTAATACACATATTATTTTGTGATCTTTCTTCTAGAGAGCCTTTTCTTCTTCCAAGGTCAGTCATTAGGTTATGCCGTTTTCTTGTTTTAAGGACTTCATGGTATCAGAAAATTTTGATTATGATCCGAATCAGGTAATAATTTAATATTTGTCACTTACAAGAAGAAATTCCCACACCCATGTAATATGATATTTTAAATCAAATGGTTCCAGTGTAATTTTATTAAACAGCCTGCTGATTACCTTGGAAATATTGGATCTCAGTACACTGTACCATAAAATGTGGCAGTGGGATTTTCTAATTGTGAATATATAGAGAGAACGAGTTGATCTGTATAACTGGAAAAGGTTTTATATACTTATATATGATCATGACACATATTTTACACAAGTATATCATATCGATCAATAGATGGCTTCTATCAAACATCCCCATCAAATTTCCTAACTCTAACAGGAATAAGCATAGAACATTTCACGCCATCTTTGAATTTAATGGACACATCCATAAAATATAATCGTGTAATGATACAAGATTGGAAAGAAGGAATGATAGTTTGACGTAGCTTATCCTGATTAAGATTAAATTTCACAATGATATTCTCCTTACGGTATTGATTTGGAGATGTTTGTTGTACCCATGAGTTCTCCTGGTCGGATTTAATAGGATGTGGAACGTGGAATAAATTATCAATTGTGAATGAATCACAACGCATCTCTGAAATGGCTTGAAGATCTTTATGGACATCTTCATCAAATTGAGATTCTATTGGATATTCAAGCATTTTGAATTTGGAGGCGTATTCTTCATATGTTGTTTTATACTTGACGAATTGAGCCTTGAAAGATTTCAAACAATCCTTGGTTTGTGTTTCTTCGATGTTATCTTGATCAGAATGATTTGAAAAATCGGTTGTTTGAATATCAATAAGGTCATGTGTTAGTTTCAAAGGGAGAGGTTTTTTGGAATAAATGTTTAATACTTGTAGACTGATATTAACAGTTTTAATCTCTGGGAATATCACAGATGTTGATTTGGAGAGTTGTGTTTGACTCGTTTCATAAGCTAGATCAAAGGAGATCTGGTTAAGAATCTGTTTCTCGTTGGTTTCTAAAGTGTCTAGCAAATTGGACATGTTCTGTTTGGCTTTATTAGTCAAATTATCCATCTTATTGGTTTCCTGAATTAGAGGTGGACAGATGTATGGCAGACTGTCTTTAGGTATGGCTGTTTGGATTGTCAAAACACCGTTTGTTGTTGAACGCTTGGAAAGGAATTTCAATGTGGAAGTTGCACTTGATGATTGCTTAGATTGATAAGTGAACCTCTTTAAGAGCAATGGACGGCCATCAGGGGTTGTAGTTGGAGTTATAGCGGTGGAAGCAGAAGAGAATGGTGAAAGTGTAAGATTATCAGTTGAAGAACGGTACGTGTTCTCATTGATGGAGAGTTTTGGCTTGATATCACCCTCAAGGAAATTTCTACAATTTCTCAAATTCATTTCTATGACATTCTTAAACCCTTCCAAAGCCAGTCTAGAGGAAGACAAAGAGAACGATGCTTCAGTGAAACCAAACGGCACAAACCTTAAGAAATGTTCATTGTGTTTAACAACGGTCAATTTCCCAGAACATTGATCGGCCTGATCATCGACGAAAAAGGCATTGATCGAATAGTTGACACTTACTAAGTTCCTTGTCATATCATCAACAATGACAGGACCACCGGTGTCCAACTGTGGATTATACCCGAACTTCAACTCGGGATCAAACGAAATGTCTGCATATTTACCGTTCTTGTAAACTCTATTGAACCCCAAAGAGGGTGGTAGTAATAAATGTAGATCCTGGCCATGTCGACACTTGTCGTCCAGCACACGGTATGGAAACCTGAAAGTGAAGAACTTCTTGTACTTAACACCAGCCTTCAAGATTCTCTCATCGGGAAGCCCGAATAAACACCCATCAACAGAATCAACACCTCCATACAAACAACTTGGCTGATTGACAGACGAAGACGAAATGTAATACGTACTCCACATAGCCGACAGATCAGCCATCATTAGGAACTTCTGCTTGGTCATGGACTTCATCTCAGGGTCAATCACACAGCCTAAGCCTTCCAGAGTAACGTAGAAACTTCTAAACGGAATATCACTTTTGGATTGGTTATCAACGACAACATATCCGTGAACGATATCACCAGAGGTATACTCCTTTAAAATAGCCTCGTCGGTATTGATGGTGTCTGGTCCTGGTAGATTCTTGGTTATATGGATCGTCAGGTTCAATCCAGGATGGTCAAATTGTGGAAGTTTATGATAGTTGTCCACGATGTTCTTGTCATAGAATTGTGTGTTGGTACTGTTAGAGGATGCAATGGGTGTGCTACGACCGCTGTGTGGCATAGAAGCAGCAGAGGAGGAAGATGCAGGAAACATTCTTGGATCAGCAGATACCGGTGTGATGTATTCAGAAGACGACCCTACACTGACAATAGGATCCAAACCACCCGGTCTTGTTGGGGGAGCCTTAAGATCATCGTTAATGAGATCATCTTCCGCGAAATAGACCGGTGGGACTTCAACTTCATCGTCCCTTAACGCTGTATGATACTGTGAGGAGTGATACATTTCAAAGCTAGGCAAGACGTCGAAATATGCATTTTTTTGGAAGATTGGATCCGTTGAAGTTATGATTGGTTGTTGTTCTGTCAGTTCACTATTGAGGATGATGATAGGTTTGATATGTTGGTCTAAATTATGATGTTTGAAGTACGCATCCAGCTGTTCACGACGGTGCGATTCACGACGGAAAGCGGGTGTGTAGTCTATTGTTTCTAAGTGTGTTGTAGAAGTGGTGGGTATGCCAGATGAGCAGTGTGATTCGTGTTCCTCTTGTTTGGAGTAAGGGATGCGGCGTTCTTTGTCCATCTGCAATATTATAGAGTATGTGTGTGGCAAAGTGTAATAGTGGTATGACTAGTGTTAGGTATCAGGAATTGAAAAATTGAAATGAACTTTCGAATATTCTTAGAAATATTTCTGTTTTTATTGGTTGGGCTTATATATATATACCTTAATTATGTGTGTTTTTTTTTTTTTGGCTTCACATAATCTCTCACAATTTATTATATAAATTATCTGCATGTGGATCTATTATTTCGGCTTATGTCATCAATAGCACGTGACCTTGTATAAGATTGTTTGACCCAAACAACAATTACTGTTGAAAAAACGAGGTGTAAATCGATCTGGTGATATATTCATACATATATTAATAAACGAGATACAGCTAGTTATTACAACTTTAACGGGTTATATGCTAAATCAGACTGACTAAGGAGCAACAACATAGATTTCAGACAGCGTATCAGTAATATAGGGATGTTCTGCACGTCAATCGGATCCAAGGGACTTCTACCTGTTAGATCCAGTTATAATTCAAAGAGAAATCGTCAAGTGTTTCTTGGACTTGTTCGGAGTTTCAAAAACATTCATACCACTACAAACAATGCCAGTATTTCTATCAACAATACTACTACCACTAGACTTGATTCAAGATTGATACAAGCCCATATTCCGGGAAAATCCACAATTCTCTCGCAAGTTAGATATCAAAGCACCAAAACCACC
Source organism: Waltiozyma chaumierensis (assembly GCA_030566875.1). Lineage (NCBI taxonomy): Eukaryota > Fungi > Ascomycota > Saccharomycetes > Phaffomycetales > Wickerhamomycetaceae > Waltiozyma > Waltiozyma chaumierensis. Next base: position 15,188 of record JAKUBK010000082.1, on the reverse strand, counting down.
ACTCCTCCTCCTCCATTAATAGTGAACAAACTCTCACCACATGATTCCAAAGCCTCAGGGTTCAGCGACATCAAACGTCTATTTCTTCTGGCGAAACCAGAGCGCAATCCAATGATCCTAGCGCTATTTCTTCTAGGGATCTCTTCTGCCATCTCGATGACTGTTCCTATGATCATTGGTAAGTTTCTTGATGCTGGGAATATCAATTCCACATCGGATGATGATGATGACGAAGAAAAGAAACCTTCGTTCACTGATGCTAAGATTTATGGAATGTCAATGACCCAATTCTTTGGAGTGATCTCTGTTGTTTTTATCATTGGCGCTTTTGCTAATTCTGGTCGTGTGATTATTCTAAAGACCGTTGGAGAGAAATTGGTCTCCAGATTACGTACCAAGACTCTCCGTTCGTCTTTGGAACAAGATGCCAAATTCTTAGATAATAATCGAGTCGGTGATTTGATCTCGCGTCTTTCCAGTGATGCCGCCATTGTTTCCAAATCAATCACTTCCAACATCTCAGATGGGTTACGTGCAGTTATAAGTGGTGGTGTTGGGGTCACCATGATGTCTGTGGTCAGTTGGAAATTAACTGCCATCATGCTTACTATGATTCCACCATTAGGTGTGATGGCTTTCTTTTATGGTAGAAAGATCAGAAACTTGTCCCGTGATTTGCAGACCAATGTTGGTGAATTGACTAAAGTTGCTGAAGAACAATTAAATGCTACAAGAACCATTCAAGCTTATGGTGCTGAAAGATTGGAAGTTGGGAAATATTCAGAAAGAGTCAGAGATGTTTTCCAGATCGGCTTTAAAGAGGCTTATACTTCCGGTGCGTTTTATGGTATCACTGGTCTTATTGCTAATGCTGGGTTGATTACTTTGTTGGGTATTGGTTCCAGTATGATTACCAGCGGGTCCTTGACTGTTGGTGAGCTGTCTTCTTTTATGATGTATGCTGTTTATACTGGGTCATCGATGTTTGGACTCTCTAATTTCTATTCGGAATTGATGAAGGGAACAGGAGCAGCAGCCAGGATTTTCGAATTGAACGATAGAAAGCCAGAAATCCATCCAACTATCGGTATGAAGCCTACAGCTTCTGATCTTTCTTCCTCGATAGTTTTCAAAAATGTTGGATTCAAATATCCAACAAGACCAGATATCCCAATCTTCGACTCGTTAAATTTCACTATTGAAAAGGGTGAACATGTTTGCATAGTTGGCCCATCAGGCTCAGGGAAATCTACCATTGCCTCTTTATTGTTAAGATTCTACGACGTCGATTCCGGAAGCATCACGATAAACAATAAAGACATCAAATCCTTCAATCTAAGATCATATCGTCGCCAACTTGGGTTTGTCCAACAAGAACCATCCTTATTCTCAGGCTCGATCTTAGATAACATCACATATAACATTCCTAAGGAATCGTACACTACTGAACAATTAGACCAAGTGCTTCATAAAGCCAATGTTTCCAAATTCATCTCTGAATTCCCAGAAGGTTTAACAACCATTGTTGGACCTAAAGGTACCCAATTATCAGGGGGGCAAAGACAAAGAATATCATTGGCAAGAGCATTACTATCAAACCCACAAATTCTTATCTTGGACGAAAGTACGTCGGCATTGGACACAAACTCCGAACGAATTATTGCAGAGACCTTAGCTTCTAGATCTGAACAAGGAATGACAACTGTTTCTATCGCTCATAGAGTCAGTACCATCAAACATAGTTCTAGAGTCATTGTTCTAGGTAAGGATGGCACTGTTGTTGAAACAGGTCCTTTTGAGCTTTTGTACTCCAAGGTGGACTCGGAGTTAAATTTGTTGTTGAGTAAGGAGCAAGAACAAGGTCTTCAACATGATGAAAAGGCCTTATCATTGGAGGAATTACAGATGGAGGTGGAACTTGAACAAAGTGCTGAAGAGGAGGCTGAGGAAAGATTGAGGAAGGATTTATCCTTGAATCAATGAGCATGTTGTCTTTTATAGATGGTACTGCACTTTTTTTTTTAAGTTAATTAATGGAAGATAAAGTTTTTGTATATAGTCAATGTAAATTTTAGTTGTACCTGATAATGATCACGTGACCTTGATTTGAACTAGGTATTGCCTATTTCGGCAAAGAATTATTGGTAGGTGTACTAATACCCCGATTAGGCAAAAAAACAACGGACTTGAGTAGAAGAATCAGATCAACAACAAGATCCACGTAGTTAGTTAGTACATGTGACAGCTGTTCATTGGAACCTTCGCGCCCAACAATATTTATATGACGTCTCACTCACTCACTTTGTCGAGTATGATCTCCATAACAACAGTACTGTTGGTGTTTTTTCCGTCATCATAGAGCCTTGTGAATAGAGAGCTAGATATAGTTTCATTGAAGCCAGAAACCAGGCAAAGAAAAGAACAAGCTATACCTCAGATAAAAATATCAAAATCAAAATCAAAATCAAAATCAAAATCAAAACAATTCCATTCTCAACATCTTGGAGCTCTCCCATATTTACAAGAACAACACCCATCCAATGGAAACAATCGATATAAGATCCAAATCCTTCATAGTGAAATGGGTTCAAATCCCAGACAATTCCACCGTGGTGTTTCAGTTGAAACCAATTAAGAGATCTGTTGGTTTTAGTATTTACAAATCCTCATCTGGACAAGAATTGAACGGTGGGACTTTGGATGATCAGACTACCACCACTACTAACACCACTAATACCACCACCACCACTACCACTACTACTACCACTGATTCTTCCACTGTCACTACCACTACTGGCACAACCCCTTCTAGTCCAGTTATCAGTGGGTTAACTCGTCGTGCTTCAATGTATCAAAACAACAATAACACTTCCAGCACTTCCTTGTTATCTCGCAAACGTTCCAACTCCAACATTGCGAACAGCACACTATCGCAGCAGAATCTCAGTCTTGAGGAGAGACTCGCCAATGCCAAGATGCACAAGATGGAATCATACGGTATTATTCATGGCGGAGATATGTTTAAGAATTCGCTTGCTGTTAAAGAAGGCGGGATTTATGGGTTTGTCTTTGATAACACTTTTTCCAAATCGAATTCCAAGAAGGTTCTGTTCAACAAGTTTATCGTTGATGACACCGCTGTTTCGCATGATACTGGTGCCGCTAACAGTAGTCTTGCCAATCCGGTGTCAACCCAAGGAGACGCTTCAACAGTGTCTTTGACCAGCACGGTTCCTTCTTCATCCAAGTACTTACAAGGATATCTGCTCAAGAAGAAGCGGAAAAGAATGCAAGGTTTCACCAAGAGATACTTTGTGCTTAACTTCAAGTATAACACCTTGACGTACTATCTCAACGAGACTTCCTCCATCATCAGAGGTCAGATGCAGATCAGCATCTCTTCATTGACCGCTTTTGAGAACGAACACACCATTGTCATTGACTCAGGCATGGAAGTGTGGTACCTGAAGACTCTAAATAAGCAGGACTGGGTCAATTGGATCAATGCCTTGGATTATATCAAGATGAACAACAGTCCGACATCCAACAAGCAGCAACAGAACCTGTTCTCCTCGTCGCCATCTTCTTCCTCTGATCGTGCTACTACTGGCACTAGCACTCTTCGCAGTGGCAGTGCCAGCGATCTCACTTTACCAACACAGACTCGTAAAGTCAATAAAATTATCGAGGAGGAGGAAGAAGAAGACAACTTATCACAAGTCGATGAGTTGAGATACATTAACGAAAAACTCCAAGCCATTCATCTGAAACTCACTGGCTCTATTGATCCTGAATCCAATTTCGAATTGAATCAGCTACGTCAGCATATTTCCACATTGTTAAGTCGTCATCAAGAGACCGATACAGTTTCCGGTTCTCCTTTGGATAATTTTGGCTCAGAACTATCAAGAACGGCCTCTCCATTATCTTTAAATGCCTATTACGATGCAGAAGAAGAACCACAAGAATTGGATACAGAACTCAGATACAAGAAGGCTAGTTTTGTCCATGTTTTAGAAGGTCGAGGTAGTGTTCTGGACCTTAATGCTCCTGTTCAAGTAGATGAGTTGTCTGATGAAGAAGAAGACGGGTCTGCTCAGGTAGAACCTTCTACTGCGGGAATAACTACTTCCACTACTACTGCGGCCACTGGTGAAGATTTATCACCTTTGCCTGTTTTGATTCCTGTTGTTAGAAGAAACGATGTTGCCAAGGCTACTTGTCAGCCTCCTTCTTTGTTCTCGTTTCTAAGAAAGAACGTCGGTAAGGATCTCACGTCAATTTCCATGCCTGTCACTTCTAACGAACCATTGACGATCCTACAAAAGATCACTGAGGTTTTTGAATATTCGTCATTGTTAACTGAGGCCATGAAAGAAGATGATTTGGAAATTAAGATGTTCAAGATTTCCACTTTTGCTTTGTCCAATTTGGCTGCGTTGAGATGTAAGGAGAGGAACTTACGTAAACCGTTCAATCCTATCCTTGGTGAGACGTTTGAATTCGTGGATGGTGTACAAGGCTTCAGATTGATTGGTGAGAAGGTCAACCACAAACCACAGGTGTTTGCCTTTAACGCACAGGCTAAGGACTGGGAATGTTCGTTCACTTTATTGCCTGACCAGAAGTTCTGGGGGAAATCTATCGAGTTGACAAATAAGGGGGTCATAACCGTGGTTTGCAAGAAGACAGGACAAGTTTTCAAATGGATGCAACCAAACACCGTCTTGAAGAATATCATTGCTGGTGAAAGATATTGTGAACCATCAACATCCATCACTGTGTCGTCTTCTGTAGGCTTGAAAGCAGTCGTGGAGTTCAAGAAGCCTTCTTCTTCAATGTTCACATCTACCAGATCTGAAGAATTGACCATCCAATTATCAAACACTGGATCCACATCATCTACAAAGCCAGTCATTGACCATTACATTCAAGGTACATGGACCACATCTCTTTCTTTAAAATCTAAAGTCTCAAATGAAGATTCCCTTTTCTGGAAACCAACACCATTACCAAAAGATGGAAATACCAAATGGGGGTTCACGAAATTTGCCATGAATTTAAATGAAATCACAGAAATCGAATCTGGAAAGATCCCACATACAGATTCAAGATATAGACCAGATGTTCAAGCTTATGAAAAGGGTGATACTGAAAAGGCCGAAGTGTTGAAATTGGATATCGAACAAATTCAAAGGGATAAAAGAAAGGAAATTGAGGATTTGGGTCAGGTTCATGTTCCTAAGTTCTTTAAGAAGGTGGGAAGTGCTGAATCTTGGGTGTATGAGATTATTAGAGGACAAGAGGGATATTGGGAGAGGAGAGAGTTGGGAAATTGGAGTGATGATATGTATAAACTGTGGTGATTAATGAATACTATAGTACACGATGATTCTAATAATTGATTGAGGATACATAATATATAGAATATAAACAGAACAAGCAATTTCAATTTTATTATATGCAAATATATACACTAAATTAAGCGTTTAGAATATCACAGTGTCCTTAACTCAAAATGGATCCTCATATGGATCTTCCTCGTCATAATCATCATCCTTCTCATACTGATAGACAATAGCCCCAGTTGATTCTCCCATTGTCTCTTGGGCTTGATAATAAGGTAATTCCACTTGGTCTCTGATAGCCTTTTGTTTAGCAGAAGTGTTTAAATTGAATGTCGTTAGACCCTTCAATAAGTCCTGGTCTTCTTGTGGTTGGTTAGAGGTGGTGGCTGTAGATAATGGGTATGCTTCGTGTGTGTTGAGGTTTAAAGTGAATGGATAATTTACAGATCTGCCAGACTTACGTTTGTTTGTAAGATGTAAAGTAATGAAGTCGGTATTGTTGTATCCTTTGGATTGAAGAAGAGTCACGTCTTTAAGAAGCTCGTCGTCGTCATCTTGGGCTGTGTTTGGTGTGTGTGGTAGGATTTCCAGAATCGTGCTTGCTATGAAGGTGAGTAAGGAGTATGAAGATGGGTAGATCATGCCTTGGTTGGTTGATTGGTAATTATGATCGAATTCAGGAAGTGATGTGTGGTAAGTTGTCAAAATGGTGATGTTCTCATTGGTGATAATTTCATTGATGAACTTGGAAAGATGGACATTCTCAATATAGTTGATGGAGTCTATTAGCACTAAATTCTTCACGCCTGGTTTAATCTTGGCCGTGATCAATTCAATGATACGTTTGATTGAAAGTCCAGACACGTCATGGTACTCGAAATCGGAGAGACCCTTAGGTAGTGCAGTGGTTTCAAAGGAAAAGTATTGCTTGTTGATGGACTCTGGAGAATTGGAGGTGGAGACACGATGGTTTATTTCAGATAGTAATGTATGTGACGATTGGAAAATCGTATCAAGAATTAAGATCAACGGGGAAGATTCTTTGAGAGAAAGCACTCTCTGCAGTAATACTGCCGATGACTGAGTTTGAGAGGCCATTGTACTTATGCGTATCCTGTGTGAAGTAATCACAATAATGTTTGGCTTTGAAGTACAATCAACTGCTATTATTATTAATTTATTAATTTATTTTTTTTTTTTGGGGGGAAGAGCAATTGGGTGGCTGAAATTATACACCTGGGGTGACCCGGCCGAGACTGGCTTAAAGTCTAACTGAATAATCTATTTAATCTCAAATTCCAATACAACTTATTAACATGTTTTAATTACCACCTGTTTCAAAACTTTAACACAGTAAACCAGCTTTATGGTACGTATCTTGAAAACCTTCCACCGCATAGACTTTCATTTTGCAAACTGATCATAAAAGGCAAAACATGATTAAATTATATCTCTGATATATACTAAAAGTCCATCCAATTAGCAGAGAATTTAAATATTCATCTGTATATTTTCAGATTAATATATATATATATATATATCAATTATTATATAAAGGCCGGTCGAAATTCTTTGTTGAAAGTTTGAATGGTTTGAGATCTGGTGTCTTGATCAACTGTTACATCACAAATGGCCAGGTCTTTTGGATGATTTTCTTTTATTATGGGGATATTCTTTTTCCTCACCCTTCACCATCTCATCATAGCATTTTTCATTGTTCATGTTGAAATATTGACCACCCAAGTAATTATCATTTGTACTGTTATCCAAATAGTTGATGAAACCACTTTCACCTAATGGATCTTTTTGCTTCCCCAAAAAAGGATCCACATATCGATGTGATGATTTAGTTTGAGATTCACGATGTTTCCTTTCACGCTCTCTTTCCTTATCCCTATGGCGTGATTGTTCATTCGCCAAAGAGTCTGGGTGTCTTCCAGGGTTTCTGTAATCTGGGTGGCCTTTATGTACTGGATCTTCGGTATCTCTATGGTAGAATTCAAATGTCAACTGTGTAATCTTCCTGGACTGGAATTCTAACATGTCATCTTTGTCAACCAAAATATCCTTCATGTCTGTATCGTACAGTTTGTAATCAACAGCTTCTGGGTGGAAGCTCAGGCCTTGGACTGACTGCTCTTGACTTGAAGTGGATCCTGGAACAATTCCAGGGTAACATTCACTATGCCAGACTTGCTCCGAGTTACTGTTGTTATATGGGTTTCTGGTGCTCAACAAAAATACTGGCACTTGATCAATCCACTTATCCACCTTTTCTCTGTGTGGCATATTAGGATCATTTCTTGGATCAAATGTTTTAGGGAACATATTTACATGTTTTTCCAAACCCATAGAATATAGCTGGTTGTTCTCCACGTCAATAGGTGGTGGATAAGTGTTGTTCGTATCGTACAGTGTAGGAAGTAAATGTAAGCCATTGTAGTCAATTGGAGTGTATTGTTGGAAGGTCTGGTTGATAGGTTTGAAGGAACCGTTTACTCTGTTGGGAAAGATCAGCTTTGTTGGAAAGTAGTTACCATCTGTAGAATATTCATCCACTTGTGCATTCCCCAGAACAGTATTGCTCAATATGTTCAGATTTGACTTGAAATTTGTGTTACCAGATGTCACAATCCTTGCATAAGATTCTTGTTGTCTCAAGTCCATCAGTTCTCTTCTGGCTTGACCGGTATCAACATTGGAATTGTGAATGGCATGATTGAAGTCATAAGTTTGATCTCTAACAGGGGTCTCAAACTGTGAATAATTGAAACTATTCTGTGGCATTATAGTTTATGAAAAAAAAAAAAAGTCTTTGGAATGGGGAAATGTTGTTGAATCAGTGGTTCAGAATTTCCTAGGAGTCAACAAGTGGTTTATTGATATGACAAAAAAAAAAAGGTCACCAATTCCTGTTGAGTGTATGATATTCTTGAAAGGAAATAGAACAGCAGCAAGACAGTTTTTGATGCAATATATAGGTCTGTCTTGTGGATTGGTGAAATGGTTTGAATAGAAGGGTGGCTTGTTCACTTCCGTTGACGATAATTACGATCCTTATAAAGTTTCAGAAATTCATAAGATAGATATATTGTACATTTCTATAACTTACAAACATGGTGAGGTATAAGTTACACATTAATAAAATTAGGTTAAGAGATTTCTTGCAATTTGTGACCCAAGTTGAACCTGAACCAGTTCCGCCAACCTCCTTTAGGGGGCCCCCCGCCTGGTTTTTTCGATTTTGTGTCAGATAACACAAAACCGTGCCATCACGTGATTTAGCTGCTGGCGATTATTTTAAACCTCAGCTTATAAGGCCCTAAATAGGAAGGTTGTGAACGTAGCAGCGGCTAAACAGATACAGATAAATGTTGGGCCATATTGGTCGTCATAGGTAGCAACAACCTTGTTTCTGATGTTGATGACTCTCCATAAGTACATGGTGGTTGCGTAGACAACAGTAGAAACGGTTGTTATGAAGAAACCAACAGCGGTGGCTAATGAGACCCTGTCACCATATGTAAGCAAGGCTGTTGTAGTACCAGACAAAATCAAAGCGATGGATAACCATGAAAGGAAGGTACGTTCAGTGGCAAAGTATACCTTTGGTTCGACACGGACTGGGACACAGATTCTCTTGCCTGGCGGAGCTTCAAACTTGGATTCGAAAACTGTATCTTTGTGAACCTTATATTGATTTTCGTCTGTGAAGAAGTCCTCAAAGACATGGACTGCGTTCTTCATATATTTGACAATGACGTTGGAGTGGTCTTCCTCAGTTGGAGTCAATGGAGATGTGTTGTTGGTTAATAATGGAGAAGTTTCAGCGGCTCTGCTGGATTCATTGGCTTGAGAAGAGGAAGCACCACCACCACCGCCAAATTGTTGAATGGCACCATGACCCATCAATTCTTCTTCGTCCATGTATTCACCGGAGGAAGTGTTGCCATTGGAAAGGGTGGCTCTGTGGATACCGAACTCGGTGGTTAATGCTGGCTTTCTGATATCAACATCCATCTGTGGTTGCCAGAAGGGAATTAAATCAACACGTTCTGGTAACAAGGTGGCAACACCATGGATAAACTTGGAAAACTTTGGAACAGCTTCCACTAAGTGCGAAGAGATTAGGTCTCTGACCCATTTTGGTGGCTCTTGGCCTAATTGAGTTTGTAGTTTGACTTCCAAGACGGCATATGGGAATCTTTCAACATCCTTTGGTGGCAATTGGTTGAATGGCCAGTCAACACCGATATCCATTCTTCTCCAGTTGTTGTTGGTTCTATCAACACCGTCAAAGTTATCTTCTCTGACCATGGTCAACTCGGTATCTAAGGAGATACGAACTCTCGCGTCCCCTGGCAATTGGAAGGCAGTTCTGTTGTAGAAAGATCTAACAACTGGTCTTAATCTCTTCTTCAAAACCGTGTACTGAGTTTCCATGGCCAATGCTTCCAGGTTCTCAATCTCCTTCAAAGACTTCTTACCGTCCTTTCTCATCTTAGCAAAGGCTTGAGGAACAGTGTATTCACCCTTCATGAAGGAGTTGACGTATCTTTCCTTCAATGGGAATCTGGCCTTGACGGACTTCTCACCAGTCCAATCCTCTCTGTGTGTCTTTCTTTCAACAAAGATGGTGTCGGAGCCCATCCCACCATACCATCTCAATCTGTGGGCTTCGGCACCTTCATCCTTTCTCAATCTACCGTAGTACAAATCCAAGTTTTCATTGTCATAGTAAATAGAGGTAATGGCGGAATCTTCTCTTTCAAAATCCTTGTTTGGGTTGAAAACTAGCACTGGTAGGTGTTTCAAGATGATCAACTTCAATTCAGTGATGTTGTCTGGATGAACCCAGTACTTGGTGGTTTGACGAACAAAGTTCTGTTGAGAACCACCAGCTGAAGAATCACCCTTGACAGGATTACCTCTTGTTCTGACCAAGTCGTAGTTGCTTGATAATTTGACAACGATCGAATCATAGTTATCCTTGAAGAAAGGCTTGGCGTCCAATCTGACTTGGAAAACAGGTTTCAAGTTGAACCCAGTTAACTTATCGTGCTTCTTGATGATTTTTTGGAACCCTGTGTAATTCAATCTAGTGAACTTGGCCAAGTCATGAACATCAGCAATGATATCAGACAATTCTTCCTCCAAGTCTTCAAAGTCCTGTTCTAATGGTGGGTTTTCGGTGTCATTGATCATGGAGATGACATCTTGGACAGCAGCTTCAGCGTCTTTGATTCTTCTGGAGATCTCACCACTCTTAACTTTATGGAAAGTGTACACCTTTTCCAATTCAGCGTCAAGAGAAACAAGGAAGGATTCTTCAAGTTCGTTGGTCCAGGTGCCATTGTTGGACTTGAGACCCTTGGATAGTTCTTTCTTCAAGTCATCGTAAGAAATGTAATAGAAATTGTAATCTCTGATAAGAGAGCTCTTTAAATGTTCACCGAACTTCATTGTGTTATCCCCGAAGTCTTATTAGTTTTCAAAGTCAATAACGGTTATATGGTATAGGCTATGAGAAACAGGCTCTTCTGATAATTGTTCCTCTAATTCGTGTTGGTTATGGTGGTCAGGGCGATTTGTTAACCTAATTTCTTGGTTTGATTTGATAACAAATTAATATAATGTCTTCGAAGTGGGTAAAATTAGGCAGCACCAATTATTCGTTTGTCCACGCTCTAATAATTACTGCTCCACGTGCCATCGAATTTCGAAACCAAATTTTGCAGCTTGCAGCACTATATATGGATGATGATGGCTGTCACTTCTCTCCGTGCACCTGTGAAGTGTGTATATTTCCATATTATTATGTAAGCTCTTCAAATTAAAAAATACTTCCGAATATGGATATTAATTTTTGATTTTTTGTAAGGACATTTTTTGAATTTCAAAATATTTCGCACTGCATATGGACATGCGCCTTCTGAATTATTTGATTACTCTTGAGATGCATTCATAGAAGCGTTTTATCAATAACTGTACAACTAATTGTAAAAAATACCTCCGTAGAAAATTTTGAACTAGTTTAACACTCTTAATATGACTGCCGAATTTATTCCTAGAAATTTTTCATTTCATATAGCCTTAAACTGAAATCAAATATTTCCAGTTTTTGAAAAGTGTGTTTTTATTAAAATTCACGTGACCTGGTGGATCAACAATTTTTTAAGATTTCGCGACGTGTCTTGTAAAACGTCCGGTTGTTGATCGAAGGCGAAAAAAAAATATTGTAAACATTAAAGATGAAAGGGAGAGTTTGAGTAGAAGCGGATGGTTCATAATTTGATTGAATTCAGTTAACACCAGACATATTCAAGATGCAAGCCCCAGTTGTGTTTATGAGTAAGTCAGCATTTGTTTTAATGTACACAAAGATCGTATACTAACGTTCCGTCCAATTCCCAGACACCAACTCTGACAGACAAACCGGTCGTCAAGCCCAAATCTCCAACATCACAGCCGCCAAGGCTGTTGCTGATATCATCCGTACCTGTTTAGGTCCAAAGGCCATGTTAAAGATGCTTTTAGATCCAATGGGTGGTATTGTTTTAACCAATGATGGTCACGCCATCTTGAGAGAAATCGACGTTGCTCATCCAGCCGCCAAATCTATGATTGAATTGAGTAGAACTCAAGATGAAGAGGTTGGTGATGGTACCACAACCGTTATCATCTTAGCTGGTGAAATCTTAGCACAAACCTTCCCATACATCGAAAAGAACATCCATCCAGTCATTATAATCCAAGCTTTGAAGCAAGCCTTAAGTGATGCCTTGGAAATCATTCATGATGTCTCCACTCCAATCGATGTTGACAACGAAGCTGCCATGATCAAGCTAATCGGTGCCGCAATTGGTACCAAATACATCAACAAATGGTCGGATTTGATGTGTAAGCTATCCTTACATGCTGTCAAGACAGTTTTGATTGATGATGGTGCCGGTCATAAGGAAATTGATACTAAGAGATACGTTAGAGTTGAGAAGATTCCAGGTGGTGATATCGAAGACTCAGAGGTCTTAAGAGGTGTCTTATTGAATAAGGATGTCACTCACCCAAAGATGAAGAGAAGAATTGAAAACCCAAAGATCATTTTATTGGATTGTCCATTGGAATACAAGAAGGGTGAATCCCAAACAAATATTGAAATCACCAAGGAAGAAGACTGGAATAGAATCTTAGAAATCGAAGAAGAACAAGTCAAGCAAATGTGTGAAACCTTACTATCTTTCAAGCCAGACTTGGTCATAACGGAGAAGGGTGTTTCTGACTTGGCTCAACATTATTTATTAAAGGGTGGTGTTTCATGTTTGAGAAGAGTCAAGAAGTCCGATCAAAACAGAGTTTCCCGTGCCACTGGTGCCACCATTGTTAACAGAATTGAAGACTTGAAGGAATCTGACATTGGTACCAAGTGTAAATTGTTCAACATTGAATTGATTGGTGACGAATACTTCACTTTCTTAACCGAATGTGAAAACCCATTAGCTTGTACTGTTATTCTTAGAGGTCCATCTAAGGATATCCTTAACGAAATTGAGAGAAACTTACAAGACGCCATGGCTGTGACAAGAAACGTCTTCTTTGAACCATCTCTTTCCCCAGGTGGTGGTGCTACTGAAATGGCCGTCTCTGTCAGATTAGCTGAGAAGGCTAAGACATTAGAAGGTGTTCAACAATGGCCATACCAAGCTGTTGCCGATGCCTTCGAAGTCATTCCAAGAACTTTGATCCAAAACGCTGGTAGTGCCGGTAACCCAATCAGACTGTTGGCCCAATTAAGAGCCAAACACGCCAAGGGTGAACACACCTTTGGTATTGATGGTGAAGCTGGTAAGATTGTCGATATGAACCAGTACGGGATTTGGGAACCTGAAGTCATCAAGCAACAAAGTATCAAGACTGGTATTGAGTCAGCTTGTTTATTATTGAGAGTCGACGACATTGTCAGTGGTGTTCGTAAGACTTCTGAATAATCTATTGGATAGTTCGAAAAAGTATAGAGACGCTGTGAATAATATATTATCATAAAAAGCACTGTGCCTACGAAATCTAGTAAATTGTAATATTATATTGTTTTTTTTTTTTCATTTGTAATCTTTTGAACTCCAGGTTATATGCCCTATCCCTGAGTGTATGTGTGTGTGAGTTTTTTTTATAGTACATATGCTTCATTAATGTTTAAAACTGATCTGGTGGCTTCTACGGTTATTCCATTTCAACATCTTCATCTTCAGCGGCTACTTCTTCCACTTCGCCTTCTTCTCCGCCTTCTTCTTCTTCTTCTTCACTTGGGAAATAACTGGAGACAATATCAACCATTTCCTGGGATTGTTCCTCTGTGAATCTTTGATCACACTCTTCAACAACCGCATACAGACTGACAAGAGATGTTGGTTTGGAGTTGATGATTTGCAAAACTTCGATCTTTTCTAGCTCGAATTTGGAAACTAAGTCGGTGATACAACCTGTGATTAATTCCTCTGTTTCTTGTTGAATGTTACCCTTCTCAAGGTATGACACAACATCTCTCGATATGGCTTCTAGGCCTGGGTTGTTCCCCTTTCTTATCTTTCTGTCCTTCTTTGGATCACCTGTTGGTTTGTAGTCCCAGTGGTTTCCCTTTTGAATTAGCTTTAAATGTTGATAAACTTCAAAGTTTGAGAGAAGCTTTTCACGTTCAGCTTCGATCTAGGACGGTGAACTGTTAGTAAAGCTTCAATGGAAATAATTCGAGTGTAGCTGGACATACCTTCATATTGGATGTTCTATTATATTAAAATCTCTCTAGTGAAGAAAAAGGTGTCTTTCTTGACTTGTAAAGGGTCTAGTCATTGTTGATCTTAAGAGCTTTCTGTAAATTTAATAAGCTTGTCCCTATAATCTTCTGTTCAGCCAAATTTTTTCGGTTAGAAAATTCGCGAGTGCTTCGGATATCGTTGCCAAATATCCGAAAAGATTTAAGACGACGTACTGATCCTAAATTCTACAACCTAAACGTTTAAAGAGTAGCTAGAGACCTATAGTTAAACTCCAATTCTCACATATCACTATTTAAGTAACCTAGCTTCACTTAAGAGCGGAATCTGCTCCACAATCGACAAATTTACTTAGATCAAAGAGTATACTATGATATGGAAATGAAATACAGTACTTATACGCTATTTACTTCAAGATTTTACTTGAAAGGTGATACATTTCCCAATAGGCCACCAGTGGCCTGCTCTATAGAAACTAAAGCAGGACAGTGGATGCTGAAAGGCTTTTAAAAAATCTTGAAAGGATATATCTAAAAATTAAAAAGCTTCGAGTTATATAAAACCGAAACAAATAACAACAACGTATACAAAATTTAAGAAGAATAAAAACCAATTGTGAAACCCAATCTCAATATAGACTCTAGAGGGGAAGCCAAGTCATGTAGAATCACTAGTAAAATAATCAAATAAAAGACTAGGCAACAGTGGCTTAATTTAATAATAATTTAACCAGTGAATAATAATCGAATTAACGGGTGAAAGGTTGGGCGAATCTGTAGTAATGCCAGTACCAGTGAGCATCGGCTTCAGCGTCTCTCTTAGATAAGGAAGATGGTGGAGCTGGTGGATATTCAGATTCCTCAGATCTTTTGGTGAATGGCTGAGCAAATCTGTAGTAATGCCAGTACCACTTAGCATCGGCTTCAGCGTCTCTCTTAGCCAAGTCAGATTCCTCAGATCTCTTAGTGAAAGGCTGAGCGAATCTGTAGTGGTGCCAGTACCACTTAGCATCGGCTTCAGCGTCTCTCTTAGCCAAGTCAGATTCAGCACCTTCATCTCTCTTGGTAAATGG
>JAKUBK010000081.1:0-19830 GCA_030566875.1 Waltiozyma chaumierensis | reverse complement strand
CTTGACTAAGAGTTCGGTTTTTCATTCTCCATTTCGCCCTAGGTGGGGGTTGAACCTAGGACACATTTTATTATCATTTATATCTTTTGCATGGAACTGTAGTCACCATTCGACTATATTAATTTGTAGCTGATTCTACTCTTTGAAGTTTTAGAGATTTAGTAGTGAGCCAATGACATTATAGGCACAAGAACAGCTCGTATGGCGCAGTGGTAGCGCAGTAGATTGCAAATCTATTGGTCCTTAGTTCAATCCTGAGTGCGAGCTTTCTTTTTTAATTTATTTGTTTGATTTTTGTTTTCATCCAAGCAGATATGTATCCACATCTACTGATCAGATAATAACTATCTGGTAAGCAGTAGAACTTTTCTTAATTTTTAAAAGAATGTAAAAGGATATGACACAAAATTATATAGATCCTAGAGTTTCAATCAGAATTGATTGAACTTGAACCAATCATTCAAGTCGCCAACCAGCTAGTCGTACACATGGACTAAGATAAAGCCTCGAACATTGTGTGTTTTAAAGTACAATTTCAGAGTTAGTTAGCTTCTAATTCTTAAATAAATACCAAAAACTAATAGCCTGTAATTTTTTATTTTTATTAGATGGATCTACATGTGACAAACCCATCAGAAACCAATAGTACCCATTGTACTAGATTCTAAGTGATTCCAATTAACCCTGTTAAAGAATTGACACCTAGCCTTACATACAATTCCAATTAGACTTAAGGAATAGTAATTCAAAAGAAGATAAAAGGCTGATTTTGGTTATAGAAATTGCTGAGTTTTCAGAAGGTGAATTAATATGGACCCATCCAGTATCAAAGGGATCAAAATTAGTTTTACTACCCAATATCAGGATAGCCCCAATTCAGATAATTTTTCTATTATAGTTTTAATTAATAAATTATTGTAGAAGAATAGTAGAAGTAGATATAATATATCAATGATTGGATAGATCAATGGCTGGATAATATATTATAGCAGTATAATCTATATGTAGTAAGTTCTATCATGATTAGTGGATATGTCAGTCTTTATATAACATTCAATCCTTACTCCCCTTATTATCATCATATCATATAGCTAGTTCTCTGACTCCTCATACCTGCAATTGGTTCTCTTCAAAGGTACAGTTCTATTTTCTACGCCAACAGATCTGTGTGAATTAGTACAGTCACTCCTCCCATCTTAGATGTTGTGTATTTACACCAGTCAAATTGAGAAATGTTTTGTGTATGATACTGACTTGAATGTGGAAGTTCTAAGGACATGTTATTTATAAGATATTATGGAACTAAATTCTCAAAGAAAAAACAAAACATAAAATGATCATATGGAACTCCTTCTAAATGATGAAAGTTTTGAATGGTCCCGAGGTGGAAAAGGAAATTCATAAAATAAGTATTTTAGACTGCTATGGCTATATATTAAAGAACTAGTAAATTGTATTCTTTCAAAATATTCATCAAATTGGAAGGCTATAAGTTTTTGAGAAAGATTCTATAGAGTATTATGGTTAACATCCATTTTCTTCCACTAATTAACGTTGTTTAAATTGACCGGAACGACCATAAAAATAATATATCAAAAGTTTCCAAATACCTTCTGCGTTTCATTTCTCTTAGCGTAAGATTTTCAAACTTCAGTTGTTATCAACCTCAAAACTCATATAAGAGCGAAACCTAGGTTTTAAAATATCTATGAAGTATTCATTTGCAAATTAAAAGCCGCAAGGTACTTCAATTCTTCTTTGCAATTGTCTTTTTTTTTCAATAAACGTTTCAATTAAAATATAAAAAACTAATAACACATAAATCTAATTTAACTGATAACTTCTATAAAGACCACCAAACTTCCAATTCAACGTTTCCAAATATTTCATCATTTCAAACTTCTTAACTTGAGATTTTCAAATTTAAGTTGTTTCCAACCTTAACATTCATATAAGAGCAATCAATGGATTTCAGTTATCTATTGAATGTTCACCTGCAATCTCAAAGTAGTAAGAAACCTTCCATATTCTTCTATGCCGTTAAATATCAATCTGATTTCGAAGGAATGGAGACAGTTGGAGGAAAGTTCTCAAATTTGTGGAAAACAACAGTTGCTCGTATGGCGCAGTGGTAGCGCAGTAGATTGCAAATCTATTGGTCCTTAGTTCAATCCTGAGTGCGAGCTTTCTTTTTAACATAATTATTTTTTTTTACTTCTATTCATTAATTCCCTAACATCATTTAGTTGTTACTCAAATAGACCTATTTTTATAGTCTTCAGTACAAGATTGAAGTTTCTTTCTGTTTTCTCTCTACATATGCCAATATGGTTTCTTCTTTAAAGTTTTTTTCATTACATTATCTTAGAACTAATTGGTGTAAATCGATATTATTTATTCTAATGATTTACCTTGGATAATGGATTGCATTGTCTTGCTTGTCTTCTCAATGGAGGTTTTCAAGTAATCCTTTCTAATGTTTAAATTCTTAACTTGATCATCAAGAAGTTTCTTATCATTATGCATTTGATCTTTGTATTCGTCCACTTTCTTGGCCATGAACATCTTACCAACACCCTCCCACACTAGATCATTAGCAGAGCCGTTATCGTTGAGCTCCTTGATGGTGAGGTCGGCTATTTGAGAGTTGGTGGAGTGACGATCTATTTGTTGTTGCACCGTTTGGTAATCTATTTGGTTCTGTTGGATTTGAGCGTTCATCTCCATGAGAAGTTTCTGGAGGGCTTCTTGGTTCATTGACATCTGAGTTGTGACTATTGTTCGGGGGGTGGAGTACTGGTGATGATCAGTTAAAAACAGTTGATTGGTTGGTGAAACTTGTTGTCCCCTACCCCAGCGATTCAATGTGTTCTTTCGGGTATTTCAGATTTCACTGCTCAGCAGATTAAGTTGAAAAATAAGCTATCGCGAATCTCGGGAAACGGAAGAAATAAATAAATAAATATATTATTATTATTATTACTATTTATTTCCAGGCGGTGAACAGCTTAAATTTGGAAATTTCTTGTAAGGGCGAGAGAGAGAGAGATTTCCCCTATCCTATCACCCAGTTATGTACTCCCTCAGAACACTCAGAGCTCCTATTGTGAGAGCTTCTTTTCTAAGAAGAAGATATGCCTCCACCACTCCACCAGCTGTCACCAATCCAGTGGTTGGTAAGCCTCAAACTTTGGAGAATAACCTACAAACAGACACCAACAAGTTATCCAAGACTCTCCAGAAGTTCTGGGAGAATGTGGAGTTGAAGCAGAATGCAAGCAACGACTTCGAACTACTATTGGACTCCAAGATTGTTAGAACTCCCCTAGGCAACGACTTGATTGTGCCATCCAACCGTCCATTGTTAGCCAATCTCTTATACCACGAATGGAAGTCGCTTTCAAACTCCAACATCAAGACCCATGCCTTACCATTCACGTCCTTGATATCCCGTGTGATCGACTTACAAACAGCCTCTGAGAATGCCAACGAGGAAGAATTGTTGAAGGTTGGTAAGAAGGCTGACATCATTGACCAATTGTTACGTTATTTGGACACCGACACCTTGTTGATCTTCTCTCCAAAGGCCGAGTACGAAGGTGGGTTAAGAAAGGCCCAGGAGGAATTATACAGACCTGTCATTGCCAAGATTGAAGAGTTGTTAGGAGCCAAGTTGACCTACTTGGATTCAGACACGGATGGGTTAAGAGGGAACAGACAACCATTAGAAACATCCCTTGCTGCCCGTGAATTCTTGCACTCCTTATCATACTATGACTTGGTGGCCTTAGAGAAGGTCACGTTGACCGCCAAGTCCTTAATCTGTGGGATTCTGACTGTTCAGAGTAAGAGTTTGAAGACCTCTGATATCGAATTGGAGGAGATTGCCAAGTTAGCCACTTTGGAAATCATCTACCAGACTGAGAAGTGGGGCGAGGTTGAGGACACTCACGATGTCGATTACCAGGATATCAGAAGACATATCAACAGTTGTGGTATCTTGGCCTTCTTAGAATAGGTACGTGGAAGCAGCTCACGATCTAGCAAATAAATAAATTTACATGTAAATATCCAACTTAAAAATTGTCTATTAATTATTATTATTATTATTATTAATTGCTTAACTGTATATATAATCAGGCAGTCAACATAGAATAAATCTCTTGACACTCAGCAGCATTTCTAAATTCAACCAAATATCTCTTTACTTCGCCACAATCATCCACAAATTCAAATCTAACACCAGTTCTACCCATCTTCCTCAAGGATTTCTTACCAACAATCGAATTGATTCTCTTGACAGCAGCATTGACAGAGATATCAAAGCGGAAGAAATCATCATTGGACAACACGGCGAAGATGTTCATCTTACCCATTGCCAAAGGAACCCATTCGTCTCGTTCCTGTTCTTCGTGGTGCAGTTTCATGGTCAGGTCGGATCTCAACAGCAGCTCGTTCATGGTCTTCACAGGAGAAGGAGTGGCAGTACCTGAGATGGTTGAGAAAGTGCTATTTGTAGGCGAAGGATTGGAGGAATGGAGGGATAATTGAGAGAGGTTTAGCTTAGGAGGCATGTTGAATGTTGTTTGGGAAGAGTTCAGGCTCAGGTAGGAAGGACGGCTCTTAAGATAATGGGCTGGGTTGCCGCCAGTGCTGCTGCTCAGTTGATCGATGGAGACTGAGGACATGCTTGTGGAGTTGCTTGGATGGTTGTCAGAGAAAATGGAGTTGGAACTTGAAGTGATCTTGCTAGCAGAAGAACCTGTTGACAAGAATTGGTTCATGATGGATTTAACCACGGAAGAATCAATGCATCTCAAATTCAAGTCGTATTTTCTCGTTGATTCATGAGCTTGGAATTGGATCTGAAGATTCAAGGCATTTGATTTGGAGATTTGGGTTTCGTGATGGTCCAATTTGATCAAATGGATGGATTCAGGCGTGGTTATCTGCATTAAACGAAGATCGTCAATCGTGCTTGTGAAGAATTGGATCTTGTTGCCTTCTGCTGAAGCACTGTGTTGGCACCATTTGTTAGTTTGCCACGTGGAGACGATGGTTGAGTCTCTGACCTCACAGCTTAAATTGGAGCATTGAGATAGAAGCAATGTTTCTGAAAGTGTGAGTGATGGCTCTGTCAAAGTAGTTGATGTTGCGCTTTTCTCGGAATGAGAAACATTCAGCTTGTCAAATAAAGTAGAGACTTCGTCTTCTTCTTCTTCTTCTTCTTCTTCTTCTTCTTCCTTCGTCTTCTTCTTCTTCTTCTTCTTCTCAATCTGTGAAGTGCCAGCCAACTTCTCTTGCGGTTGGGTTTGGTTCTCCGGAACAAAGGTGCTTCTATCAACAATCTCAAACTCAGGTTCTTTGGATCTGAACAAGTTGAAGATGGACTTCTTTCTCTTAATAGTCGTCTTTTTATTGGCCACGGAGTCCACGGAGCTGTTTCCATGCTTCAAGCTTAAGAACGACGCTTTCTTCTGGACAGTTTGAGTTTGTGGCTTAGGCAGTTCGGATACCGAGACTGAAGCAATGTTGATGGCAGGGACTGCTTCAGAGATAGACAGCTCTTCATCGGTGCTGCTTAATTCCTGGTAATCATCAATCAAAGAAGAATCCAAACCTTCTAATCCTAGCATATTACCAGACTTTCTTAACTGGTTCATTCCAAGGCCCAACCCAACTTCTCCTGAGGTGTTGATATCTGTCAATTTGTACAAACTATGCTTGAATCTCTCTTCTTCCACAGTGAACAGACCCGCCCATTCAGCGACCTTGCTTGCTTTACCGTGGAAGATCAACTGGAACCTGTGTTCTTTATGAGTTATAGTGATACTTGTAGAGTTGGTACTGGACAAATCGTAGTCCACCAAGTTCAAAGGAGGATACAGCAACTCCCTGCCAATTTCCAAAAGACAACAGATGGCGATAGTTTCATCCTGTAGTCTGATCAATTCGACAGAAGTCAACTTGGTGGAAGAAGAAGAAGAAACAGCGTCATGATTGGTTATTTCTAACTTGAAGAAGTCCCTCTTTGCTATCTCGTCCTTGTTGAAATAGGCAAACGTCGGAGTCAAAGTGTAAATATCGTTAACATTACCAAACTCGAAATGTCCTTGGTCCAAAGCGATCAAATTCTCATTCAACTTCTTCTCATTCATACTATGCAATTTGGCAAAAGCATTGACTAAAGTTGGATCCAATTGCAAGTTTTTCACAAAATCGTACAATTCCTCCAATCTTATCAACGGTTCGGACTTCAACTCCCTGAACATCTCCAGGTCATGAGCTCTCAATTCAAACAGTTTCAGGTATTGATGATAGATCTTCACAGCCATAAAGCACCATCTTTGGAATCCTTTGATGCAACCTTGTAAAGTGTCGTTGCTGGTATCGATGATTCTAACAAGTTCGGTGTGATACGCTATTAGTTTGCGCACACATTTGGAGAATTCTTCATTTGTAGAACAACAGGATTGGGATTGAGAGTCTTCTGATGAAGGACCAGGTGGCGTACAACAGCCCAGAAGTTTGGAGAGACTTAGTCTATAGTTGGTTTCCGAGGAGCGCAAGTTTGATAGCAGTTGTGCTGGGTCCTGATATATGCTCATCGTGTGTGTGTGTGGTTCTAGTGAATGGGTTTATGAGGCAGAGAGATTGAAAACTTGGAGAAGAACGAAATGGTGTTAGTAGTTGGTTGTTGGAAAAGATTTCTAAAAGTTTGGAGACTCAGAGTCCAAGCAAACCACTTAATTAGTCGCATAGAGAAGTCTTTCATCTGAAATCTCGAAATTAGAGGAAACAGGTACGCCCTATTCAATTTGGGACTTTTCTAGTCTCGACTCTCTTAGTATATCTGTAAATTTATCCGATTAAATGTTTATTTTGTCTTGCCCTGCAGGGAAATTTGATCGCGTCGCGTTCTTTTCGAAGGGGGGAAAGTTCACTTTACTACAAAAAATTGTCGTGTCGCGTTGCAGATTTGTGCAGGATCTCGCAGATGTCAAATTAGTTATTTTTGATCATGTGATTGTGCTTAGGGCCGTAAATTGAGAACAAGCTTTATAATAGACTTTATTTGTATTTGGTGGTGGATATTTTTAAATCCAATCCATATTACATTTTAACCCCCCCAGAAAAAACAAACAAACACAAAACCCAATTTCTATTATCCATATATATATATATAATCCATGTCATGTCGTTTGATTTAACACAAACAGACATTAAAATTTGATTTGTTTCCCGTTAATATCGAACGATCCACCAGCACCAGAATTCCCATTGATACCAGCACTGGAATGTCTTTGACCCATAACAGACATTGGGCCACCACTGGCATCAATATCTAACATTTTTCTAGCACCTGAGGCAGTGATTGTTTGTAAGTGATTTTGCTGTTGTAGATGTGTCCCAGGAGATGGCGTGAAGAAATTGATATAGTCATCCACGCTGAAGTGGTTGAAAGGTGTTTGAGGCACTGGCTGATTGTTCGTTAGTTGAAGCTGTAAAGGCTGCAGAGTCGTGATCTGTCCTCCTGTGGAGGTAGAATGCATGTTTGGAGTAGGTGGATGTAATTGAGGGAACACTGGGATTTGGGAACGACCAAGAGTGCTCTGGCTGTTTGTCGTGGTTTCCTGTGGGTTTCTCAACGTCTGCGGGATATTGCCGGACGTCTGATGGGGTAATATGCCGGATATCGGAGTTCTACCTGTTTGAATGGCCATATTTCTGAACCTGGAAGGCGTGGAGGGCGTTCTTTGCACACTTGCAGATGGGGAAGAAGCTAGGAACAACAACAAGGAGGCACCGTCGTCTTCCGTGTGTCTCTTGGGAGTTGATAGTAACGACGTAGACGACGGATAGGCGTTAGTTCTAGTACGTGCTGGGCTCCTATGTGACAGACCAGTAGCTTGTAGTTGTAGATCGCGTCCTGTTGTTGCTGAGGTGGCTGGAAGATAAGGAGAAGAGGAGATCGGGTTGACATGCGTCTTATTGGTGGATATCGTGGACAATGATTCTGAAACAAGTGCCACCTTCTGTTGTGGCGGGGTTCTTGGTACTATGAACTGGTCATCAATATTGGCGCCACTGTTGTAGACTGGAGAAGAAGGTGGGAACTGGAGGATCTTACGGCGGCTTTTAATTGGTGATTCGATCTCGGTATCAACACCCAAATCGTCTGACCTTCTTAGCGACTTTGTGGATGATGAAAATAGAATACTTTTCAAAGGCGTAGTTGTTGGTGTGGCTGTAGGCGTGGGCGTTGATCCTCTCGCCTGTATTGTGATCTTTGCCTCTGGGCCTTTGTCCAGGCCGACGTTGGCCTTCACTGGAGAAATCAACGAGATCTCTCTGGATCTTCTCATGCTCTTTTGAGGCAACTGCAGTTTGTTGATCTTAACATTGAATACAGTTGAGGTAGGCTTGCCATGTGGACCTGCCTTCTTAGTGGGAGAATGTCTTGGAGTAGTGCCAGCCTGCCCAGCAACGGTGTTACCACTGCTGATGTTACTGCTACTGCTACTGCTGCTACTGCTAGCAGTCCGACTTAAGCTGGGGTTGCCCGTGCTACTTGTTGCCACTCTGGCATTATTGGTGAAGGAGGTCTTAGATAACCGTGTCTTCAATTGTCGTGTGATTTTGGCAAGTTCCACTTTCTTCAAGATTTTCTGGGTGATGATATCCTCTTGACTGGCAGTTGTGACGTTCATTTTAAGCAAAGGGTGATGAATAATCCGGTCAAATCTTAAGGAATGATCCTTGGTCCAGGTCAATGATTTCTGACAGGCTTTATGATCTGAAGTGCTTTAAAATTTCTCCTAATCCATTTGAGGTGTGTCAGATCTCTGACAGATTCGCAAACATCAGATTCCAAAAAATTCGCACAGTTTTTGACGCGTCTAATAATATTTCCCAATTCGGATGCCTTTCTGCAAGATCCTGCACCTCGTACCAGTTTATTCCTGAGTTAATTCCTGGTTAATTCCCCAATAAGGAAATATTTAGCTTCTTTTGGTTTATTTCATACAGGGATTCATCCTTGTCTCCCAAACATTTTCGTTTGTTTCATCTAGATTCTCAAGGCAAAAGAATATACCCCATACTTCATAAATCAATCCAAACCATGTTATTTGATCATACCTGGCTTTCAATTCTACTCACTTACTAATATCAAAACACTTCCAATTGTATTTTTACACAATAGCCCACTTGACATCTTGTCCTTAGTCAATGGAAGAAATATAAATATATATATATATGTATAAGATCAGTAACAAATTAATTAGTATTGATATCGGAACTTGGAAGGTATAACTAACAATCGTAATCTCAAATCAAGGACCCACTTGGACTTTGAACAGAAGTACCCTTACAAGACACATTATCAAAATTTCCAATAGAATCCTTATCTCCAGTGCCATCATGATTCTCATGTCTTGGTTCTTCATCTGTTGTACCTTCATTAATTTCCTGGACCGAATCCCCAGTGAACCCATCTTCACCAGTCAACCAAGCTGGTAATTTTTCAATTTGTAAATGTTGCATGTCTGTCAACTCATGCAACCCTGCAAAGATATCATTACCTTTCAGTTTTACACGTAGTTTGATTTGACGAGCTTTGCTTTTGGTGGATATGGTTTTGGTGATCTTGTAAGTCTTGAATTGGAATGGATGTTCGTTGGAATAGTAGTCTTCTTCATCATCATCATCATCAGCCCCTTCTTGATCGATCTTCTCATCTTTTTTCTTAATCTTTACTGGTCTTGGTGTCCCCTTGAATCGAATCCAAGACAACTCTTTCAATTTCTCTTGATATGTCACTCTCATAGTTCTGTCGATCAACGATTCATGTTTCTTCTGATCATCAAACGGTGAGATATCGATCTGGCCGTCCTGATTATAGATATTCCAAACTCCCAACTCTTCTCTATCTTTGGAGTTCAGCTTCAGGATTGTCTGAAGACAACTAACAGTCTCTGTAGTAGATTTGATCAAAGTGCCCAGAATCTTGGATAATAACTGTAAGATCAACTCCATTTCAAAGATCATTGACGAGTTATGAATAATGTAGGAAGTGTTCTGGGGAAGGATGAAGAACATGGACGACTGAGACTTCAATTTATCAAATCTTTCAATATCAAAAAGTTGAACTCTGATAAGGAGAAACCCGTCATGAATCTTAGTGACGTATACATGATTCATGTACAAACTTGTCAGTTCTTCACTCAGCATATGCCCAATATCACCAAGCGTGTTTATGTCTTGAGAATTAGTCATATCTGAAAGTTTCCAGTTGACTTTGGATTCGAAGATCAGTTGGGTTTCCAGTATACTGATATGAAGAAGGTTTAACCCCTTTGGATATAAATGAATAATCATATCGATGGTATAAGCCTTCTTGGGAGGTTGGTTTTCTTTATCGAACTTGGTGATGAACTTATCAAGGATTTCAGGCTTTGTTGTCTTGGTCTCTGGTAAGGTTTACCACAGTTTGACTATCTCAATGATAGAGACAACAGTCAGCCTTCGAAGGATAAAAGTTGTGGAGAAATTTGGTATGTATCTATCTGTTATTATGGACTTTTTCATGTTTGAAAATGGATAAGTATCGCTGGCAGAATATGAATATTTCAACAGAGGTAAGAAAAATAGGGATGTAAAAGGATTCAAAGAGTGTTGGCACGGATGAAAATTGTGTGTGTGAGAGAGAGAGAGAGAGAGAGAGAGAGAGAGATCATGTTGTTACCTCATTTTTTTCTTTGTTTACTTTTCAAGATCAATGGCCCATGAATTTCTGTCACAATCCAAAATAAACCCGGTTTTTATTGGCAGACAAGTTGGATAAGTACCAACTTTCAAGGCGGTAATTTTTGATTCCACAATAATCTTGTTGATTATTCAGATACATGATTTTTATGAGAGTTTGAACAAAACCAGCTCTTTATTTATGTGCATTTTTAAACTAGTATACAGTATGATTCATAATTGACGTGACATGACTGTTCACAATAGAGTATCACCTAGAGCAGCTCTAGCCAAAGCACAACCTGTTGTGATAGTATCAGTAACATGAGAGTCTTGAGTTGCTAGTAGTGGGTTACATTCAACGATATCAATGGCGACTAATTTCCCTGTCTCCGCTAATCTTTCGGCAACAAACAAACCTTCTCTGAATGTTAATCCACCACGAACTGGTGTCCCTGTAGCTGGAACAAAGAATGGATCAATGGCATCAACATCATAACTTAAATGAATTGGAGAATCACCGGTTGGATCAATAGCTTCTAAGGCCATCTCAATAACCTTGTTGATACCATATCTATCAACATGATACATAGAGAAGGCAGCGATGCCTAAGTCCTTCAAGATCTTCTTTTCACCCTTATCAACATCTCTAAGACCGATATAAGCAATCTTCTTTGGATCAAGAACCTTAGGAACCCATTGCAATTCTGGTGGATAAGATTCAGAATCTAAGCCCATGAGAAAAGAGACAGGGCAACCATGTAGGTTACCAGAATCTGTAGTCAAAGGAGTATTGATATCAGCATGGGCATCGACCCAAATCAAACAAGCGTTTGGATAGGTGGCAAAACTACCAGCAACAGTACCCATGGCAATGGAATGGTCACCCCCTATAGTCAAAGCCAAAGTCTTAGATTCAGTGGCGGCTTTGACAGCAGCATATATTAATTCAGTGGCTTCGCCAACAATCTTTGGTCTTTTACAAGCACCGTATTCGTCAGTCTTGTCATCTTTCAGACTTTCGTAGTCCTTGGCACCTAAAGGTTCAACAACATTAGTAGACCATCCTAATTCGTGAAGATCAGTTTCCAAACCTGCTTTCAATAGGTACTTTGGACCTAATTCAACCCCTGATTTACCTTGTCCTCCTGAGAATGGAGCTGTGATGATGGTGATGTCCTTCTTTTGTAAAAATTGGTTAGCTGTGGTCATATTGTTTTATAATTTTTGTTAATTAGATTACTATGAAGAGGAAATTGGAAGGGCATCTTTATGACAACTTGTAATATATTGAGAATCTCTATTTCTTTTATATCTGAGTTTGGGGATAATACCCAAAGCCATGAAATTTATCAAGTTTCGCTATTATTATCACTTAGGGTCAATTTATGCGGAGCACAGATTAGATTTTGATCCTTAAGAGAAAGAAATGGAGAAAATCGACATAGAAGGCAAATGACCCAATAATATGACTGCGATTCTGATTGAAAATTTAATGGTTATCTAAATCCACGTGGCTGTGATCATCTGAGAGATATCGTACTGGAATCCATATTCGCTGGATGTTGTTGACGGTACTGGTACCCTAAACGTCGATTAGTTAGTTTTGTTGAAGATGGACAGACAAGTGGTGGTGAAGTCACATGATTTACACTCTAAAATACGCAAGCCATGATGGATAACAGCTATAATTTATAACACGATAAGAAAATTAAGTGCTATGGTGTAAATTTCCCTCGACATTTCATATACAACAGGAAACTATATAATTTTTAGCAATTAGTCTATTTAAGTAACTAATCGGAATAAAGAATTAGCCGCTGTATCGAATGGAAATCAATTCACACTGTGCAATATTTATAAAACCCCCATACATAAACAGCTATTGTTTTCCATGTATTGAACTATTTGTTTTCTTTCGCCACAGATCATCTTTACAGGATATCTTAAACAAATATAGAGCTCCAGGAACAGATAGTAAAATGCTAATATACACGGTGCTACGTTTTTTTTTTGGTGTTCACATGTAAAAAAAAAGTATTATAAAATTAATTAATGTACTGTACAGTTGTTATTCATTTCATTTTCTCTCTC
This sequence comes from Waltiozyma chaumierensis, assembly GCA_030566875.1. NCBI lineage: Eukaryota > Fungi > Ascomycota > Saccharomycetes > Phaffomycetales > Wickerhamomycetaceae > Waltiozyma > Waltiozyma chaumierensis. The sequence continues at coordinate 6,990 of JAKUBK010000081.1, read as the reverse complement.
TTCAAGTCTAGTTGAGAATAAGAAAAAAAACATACACACACACATGAGATATTTTAGTTAGCGGCGGTCTTCTTCTTCTTTTGAGCTTGTTCGATCAAGTTCTTGATTTCACTCAAGTTGGATCTCCACTTCAACAAACCAGCCTTGATATCTAACCAATCTTGTAATTCAACAGACTTGATGACCAAAGAAACCTTAAAAACCTTAAAGACTTGGTTGATTTGGTCAATCTTACCTTGCACAAATTGTAACTTGATAATGTTGATCAAGAAAATTTCAATTTGTTCTTGTGGGATGGTTAACAAGTCGGAGATTTCTTGGTAAGTTAAAGACTTGACAGTAAGAGCCTTGTTAAGGAAGGTGATGATTTGGTTCTTGGAAGTGACAGTTTCAATGTTTATCAAAGGTAAAGAAGAGGCATATGAGGAGGATTTGGCAGAAAATTCTGTAGCGGTTAAGGTTAAGTAGTCGTTGAGTAAGGTGGCATATTGGGTTGGTAGTGTGATTTGTAATTTGTTGATGTATGTTAAGTCGACAATCTTCTTGGAGTTGAAGTTCTTGACCAAGAAAGATTCAACTAGTTCTGGAGATGGAGATGGCAAGCTCAAGATGGAGAATTGCAAGTATTCGATGGACTTCTTGTCGTCAAGGGAAGAGGTCAATTCAGATAATTGGGAGAGAAGGGCTCTGGCGGTCTTGACGGATTCTTCATCAGATTCGTTGAAAGCAACTAATTGGGAGACTTCATTGGAAAAGATTGGCTTTAAGATGGCTGGGGTTTCCAAGAACTTCACTATTTCCAAAATCTTAGATAGAATGGCGTTCTTGAAGTTGTAGTCAGAGGTGGCAGTGAAGTTGAAGATGGTGGTCAAGTTGGAGATGATGGAGGTCAACTTAGAGATTCTCTTCTTGTTGTTCAATTCAGCGGAAGATGTGGTTTGTTGGATCAAAGCAGTGAAGAAGGTGCTGGTTAAGTTGTTAAAAGACTCAGAGAAGTTCAAGATGTAGATGACCAAGTTGACTAAGGACTCGAACTCTCTTTCAGGAACGGCAGTGAAGTATTCAGCGGCGTTACTGAGCTCAGTGAAGAGCTCTTCAGTGTATTCGAATTCGCCGTCTTCTTGTTCAATGGCGAAGGCGTTCAACTTTTCAGCATAGTTTAATTCCTTGTTGAAGTGGTCTAAGACGGTGGCTAATTCATTGACACTTTCGGATAAAGTACCATCGACATTGAGGTAAGATTGGACAGACATGATGGATCAAGATGAGGGGCTTCCTTTTTAAAAACTGACACTTTGCTGAGGGCTTGAAGCCTGACACGTCTTCCACCTTTTACCTGCCTTTCTTACTAACAAACGGTTAAAATTTTTTTGGAGAGATCGTTGGAAAAAAATCTGGCAGTCGGTCGCGAAAATTACAGATCAATACATATATATAGAATTATTCCGAATTATTGAAATTAACTGGAAGATTATTGTTATCATTAGTTCTTAGCAAGAACACTATATAGATACTCCCCTCAACATGCCTACTGCTACATACACGAATCCATCAGACTCCCTCACATTTGAAACCGCCCATCTAAAAAAGTCTGAGCTTACAACGCAAGGTAAAACATCCGGTCCAAGTGAGTTTGTGAAGGAGGACAGAGATCAACCAAGTGAACCAGCTGATAACTACTACGGGGCCTTGAGATGCAAATTGACATACTTGCAAGATGAATTGAATGTTCTTTTAACTGACAAGATGCAGGCTGAGAAGAAGAGTAAGGATATGGAAGAAGTGGAGAAGAAGTTGCTAGATGGTGATGATGGCGACGATGACGAATAAAGGGTTAAGCTAGGACTGTATACTATAATTCTAATTTTAATGACTAATGATTTTGAAGATCACAGACCAGTCTCTGAGGTACAGAAGTAAATACACATATATGTGGACTCCACCTACCAATCAGAGAGAGTAATGTTTTCAGTTGGATTTCATACCCGCTGCCTTTAAACCATTTACCGCTGGCTGAAGACTGAACCAGCTCAAAGCTCTGATGTAATCTGCCAGAATCACACGGGTTTATTGCCGGCATGTGAGTCCTGACAAATTTAGAAAATTAATACACAATGATTTTGGCAGCAGCGAGCAGGGAGTGTCAACACAGAATTACCACAACGTTCAAGTGAAGAGAGTGATCCAAAACACAGAGACCCTTGTAATTCTCCTTCCTCTTATTATTCTTAGTCCTTCTTGCTATAGCCCAATAGGCGACTATCCAGAATGCAATTATCATACAACAGCAACCGGTTCAAGCCGCAGAAGACGTCCAACAATTTGTACTACCTCTTCAGAAAAAATGCCACCAAACTTTCGATTCTTGCAACCTCTTTGATCCTACTTATATTCATCTTCCCACAGTTGATATCTCTGCCAAAGATCTTCAGCGGCTCCCACTCGAAGGCCGAATACCCACCTCTGCATGGCTTCTACAAGAACGACATTGCCACCAAGAAGACTTTGATTTTCCCAAGCATCGAACATGCTCCCTTTCTGAGAGAATTGTCCATCAACTCTTTGTTTGACTACGTCGTGGACCCAAAGGGCACCAAGCATTACAAGTTCACTGAGGCCATCACAGAAGAGGAGGTCGAACTGAGTTCCCAGTTGAACGGCCAGGACGATTCCCAGACCGAGATGTTGAAGATCAAGAACTCCTTCCTCAACCACGGTAAGTTGAAATTTGAAGGCAGCAAGACCCCAGAGATCGTCATAGTTACCGGTGTTGATTTCCAAAAGTACGAGTTATCCCACTTGACTAAGATTGTGCAGAACCGTGTCAACTATGCCCAAAACAAGAAATACGGGCTTTATGTTCGTTGGTTGCAAGAGTTTGCTCCATTTTTCGAAACTTACGACCATCAAAAGCACAAGGAATGGGTCAAGATCCATCTTCTTAGGGCTGCCATGTACGCCTTCCCTAAGGCCAAGTACTTCTGGTACTTGGACCAAGATGCCATTGTCATGAGATACGACATCGATGTTTACAAGTACTTGTTGGAACCAAAGGCGTTGGATCAAATCATGTTGAGGGATCAACCAATCGTTCCACCAAATGGTCTCATCCATACGTTCAAGAACAGCAAGGCCGAAAAGGCCGAGTTGTTCTTAACTCAAATCGGCCATGATTTGAACTTGAACTCTTTTATTATCAAGAATGGTCTTCATTCCAAATCGTTGGTTGAATTCTGGGGAGACAAATTGTTCCAAAACTACCATAACTTTCCAAACTTTGCCGAGTCGGCAATCACTCATATCTTACAATGGCACCCATCTTACCTTGCTAGAACAGCTATTATCCCTCCAAGAACTATTGCCAGTTTGACTTCCGTCATTGAAGTCGATGACGATATTCATTACAAAGAGGGTGATTTCGTTGTCAGTTTAAGAGGATGTGACGAAACAAACTCCTGTACCAAGGATATTGACAGATATTGGGCTATCGTGGAAAAGAATTGACCTGACTTATGAAATATTGTTAGCGAGGGGGTTTTTTTTTTGCTTTTATATAAATTTATAGATTGAATTGATATCCTTTATTGTTTATACACCGCAATATATATATATACATACATATATAGCTCAGACAGAAGTGTAACCACCTCTAGTTGAACTATCACCATTACGGAACACCTTATTAAAAATCTCACCAATGAATTCAGGTAAGTTTGTTAATAAGCTCTTCAGAGTATCCACGAAATCATGCATAGCGTCTTGTAAATCATCAGAACCTCTACTAACCCAAGCAGATGCAATAATATAAGAACCGCCTACAAGAACCCCAATAATGAAAAACCAAGTGAACCAACCCCATGAATCATCAGTTTTGGTTGGCGGAGGAGTATGGTCTTTATCATTTTTCAAGCAGGCACCAGGTGTACTGAATGTTAAATTGAGCATATTGGCATTGAAATCAACTTCAATGTTTTCTTCATCGGCACAGACTAAATGGAAATTACTTGAGATTGTATTCGACCCCCAATTGGTATCATCCAATTTCAAATTGATGAATTCAGGAGTAGTATCTTGAATCTCGTAGTTAAGCCCACTGCCAAGTGTTATAATCTCAGTCTTGATTGCTGATTGTCCTGGTAATGAAACGGATTTGACACCACAGATCTGGGAGTTCTTTGGACATTCTGGATCTGGGAATTCTTGATCGGTGACACCACAAAGGTTCAAATACCAAGTGAATGTGGATACAGATGGTGGAGTATCCGATTTGATAGTTTTCGATGTGATTCCTTTGAGAACTTCTTGTAATCTGTAAGAATCTAAACGATCCTTGTCACAATGTAGAGCAGTTGATACATGTAGTAAGACACAAAGTGATAATAGGGAGTTTAAAATTGGACCTAGCATAGCAATTGTGATTGGTCACTATATGGAATTGACAATATATAGATTGAATGTATGAATAATTAATAGCTCCTAGGAACTCTCTATCTTTAGTAACTCCTTTCAAGTTTCATAGACTGTTGACAGTTCCAGTGGCGTTTTGCGTTCCAAGCTTCTTCCTGCAAATAATTAAGAAATACAACTGATAGCTGCCCTAAATATCACATGATCTAAAAAGGTTTACAGCCCTAACTCCTACTCAACCCGAACATTTGATTATGTGGACATTTTAACGATACATCTGAACACCAGTAAAAAATTGTTCAAAATATAGCCAATTTAGCCCTAATCCGGTAGTTTGCGCGATTGTCTTTTTTGCTTCTCCAACCGTTAGGAATGGCAGAATTCTACAGAATTATAAAAACAAATCGGGTGAAAAACTTCAAACTTTTATCCATAGATGCGTGTGTGTATAAGTCTTATTAACAGTTCTTTGTCACTACTTACATATTATTCAAAATGGTCAGATACGGTGCTACTTCCACTAACCCAGCTAAGTCCGCTTCCGCTCGTGGTTCCTACTTAAGAGTTTCCTTCAAGAACACCAGAGAAGCTGCTCAAGCTATCAACGGTTGGAACTTAGAAAAGGCCCAAAAGTACTTAACCCAAGTTGTTAACCACGAAAGAGCCATTCCATTCAGAAGATTCAACTCTTCTATCGGTAGAACTGCTCAAGGTAAGGAATTCGGTGTTACCAAGGCTAGATGGCCAGAAAAATCTGTTAAGTTCATCCAAGACTTATTGACCAACGCTGCTTCTAACGCTGACGCCAAGGGTTTAGACTTAACCAAGTTATACATCTCTAACATCCAAGTTAACCAAGCTCCAAAGCAAAGAAGAAGAACTTACAGAGCCCACGGTAGAATCAACGCTTACCAATCTTCCCCATCCCACATTGAATTGATCTTGACCGAAAAGGAAGACACCGTTGAAAAGGCTGCTGAAAACGAAGTTGTCAGATTATCTTCCAGACAAAGAGGTAGATTAGCTTCTCAAAAGAGAATTGGTGCTTAAATTTATTAACTTGAATTTTTATTTTCGGGAATTTATGCATCATTGCCAAATGAAAACTTTGGTATATTATTAACTGGGTTTGGGATTTATTTATGTTTTGGGAATTTTAATGTATTCTAAGATACAATGAAGACGATCTTGTTAAGAATTTTTTTGGTATTGATTAATTTAAGTACCTTGTAGTGATTTTCATTTTCTTTGAAGATGATTTTCACAACAATGGGAAGCTAAAAGAAATTAATTCAAGTTTGACAGTTGGATTATAGGTTCAATTCGGGTGGATAGTTCTTTGGATTGTGGTTGTTCATTTGATTATTTGTTATCATTTGGATGCTTTGATCTACAAGGGCTTGATGATACCTGGGCGGCTCCTAAAGCACTGTACTTTTGTTTGATTGGGAGAATTTTTTCGAGGCCTAGAAGTGACGCATTGTTACTCTTGTTCTTAAAAATGTTTCTCGTGGTTAGATGTTGTACTTTTTGCTTGTTGTAATCAAGTTTGATTAAGGCGGTATTAATTACTACAAACCATTTTTTTTCTGGTTTTGTTTTCAATATTGTCTTTACTACTCCTAGTGTTGAATTTGATTGTGTTTTGGATGGTTTCCTATTGTTGTGAGATGTGCGCTTTTAAAATTTGTTTGTTTAAATGTAGCGTTTAGTTTGATTGATTCATTGTTTTGAACTAAGTATTGTTCGAGATAAATATCTGGTTAGGTTCAATATTCTTCAATATGGATATTTACATAATCAGGGTTCTTTACGGACTGGGGAATTCGACCAAAGAATCTAGTCACGTGGTTAGTAGCTTTATTTGCTGATGAAGAGCGCGAATATTTATCCACAGAAATGTACAGATTAATGTATTGTACCACCAAATATGACACCTGTACTACTAGTACTATACATCTGCACAATTAGTTAGATTTTAAAACGATATCGCAATATCAGTCACTTCACAGGCCCCAAAAGTCATCTTAAAAAATGCCAGACAGTGCACCAAGAACAATGTCCTCGCAGGGTAAAGAAGATGTGATGAACTCTGAGGAGGTTGTTGATAAATCAAACATGTCTAGTTTTGAAAGGGCTTTACATTCTTGGACTGAAGTTAGTTTGCCAACTTTACAACAACAGTTGGATGATAAGGGGGTGCTTCTTAATGAGATTCAAAGCAAATCGTTAGAATCAAGAAAGGTATTAGCCACCAAGACCAAAGAATTCCGTAAATTGGAGGATCAATTGAAGCTTAAGGAGTTCAAATCCTTGTTGAAATTGTATCAACAAGAGGTGGACTCTCTTACTGAAAGATCCAAACAGGCAGAATCTAGTTTCTTCGATGTTTACAGATCGATTGGGGAACTCCCGGATCCCAAGCCATTGTTGGAAGCTTCGTTGGATTCTGTTATTGTTTCCCAGGAGATTGACGAATTACGATCTAAGAATAATCAATTGCAAGAAGAGTTGTTGAAGTTGGCGGACTATGATCAATTGAAAGCCAAACTTCTAAGATTGGAGCAGAAGTCATCAGAGACT
>JAKUBK010000080.1:0-19915 GCA_030566875.1 Waltiozyma chaumierensis | reverse complement strand
TGCTCAAGGATTGATTTAAGACATTGAGCTATTAATTGTATATTTATTACAATGTCTCATACAAGAATCGACCATGTAAATTGATAACGTTTAATGAATTCTATAATAAAATTATGTGCGAGAGAATAACTATTATTATTATCATCATCATCATAATCAATTACCAGTACTAGAATTAAACGCCTTTAAACCAAACCCTCTCCCACCACTAACCTTTCTAACCAGACCGCCTAGATGTTCTCTGGAACTACTAGTTGACGTATTGGATCCCCGAACTGCTGAGTTCTGTTGATTGAATCCGTTTGAGCTCGATCCATTGTTAGGGTTTCGACTACTAGCTCCTGGAATGATTGTAGATGCTGTGTATGTCTTGTTTGAAGATTCAGGATCTAAACTTTCGTAGTTGGAATTCCCCTTTGAATGAATACCTGATGATCTGTATGCCGTGTTTCCATGAGATGACAGATTACTATTGGAATGACTGTCTAAAGATTGGTGGTATGCTGATCTAAACCCATGAGAACTGATCTTTCTTCCAGCAAGATTGGTGGTGTTTAACAAGTTGAGAGAATCTTCGTGGTCTTGTTGGACTGTTCTGAATCTTGCCAATAGTTCAGCATACTTGAAGTTGCGTCTTGATAAGATTTCAGAGGTTGTTGATTCGGTTACTAAGGATTTCGAACTGTTATTCTTGGATAATTGGACGTCATTCTGAGTGTGATTTGGCGTGTTTGTATTAGAAGGAAATGTGTTCAACACCGAGACAGAACTCAATCTATTCTTCAACGTGACAAATGCCGTGGACTGTGGCAAGAGCATGAGAATCCCATACAGACATTTGTAAAGATATGGATACTTCTCAGGCTCCAAGAGCTGTAACCTGACTCTGGTGAATACTGGCGACTCCAATAATTGAACCAAAATATCAATTTGTACAAGAACATTCACTGTGATTTCGAAATCAACAAAGATCTGTAACACCGAATAGGCCAATTCATAACTTTGAGACAAGAGACACAAGGACAAAGTGGCAGGTGCATTGTGACACCAGGCTTTGAAAATGGTGGAAAATAGTTCAAAGTTGGCACTGTTCTTTTGATCAAGCGATCTTAGTCTCTTTCGTAAAGTGGCAAGTTCTGGCGCAGTGATCAAGTTGTTGTTCAGAATCTGAATGATTATACCAACAAACACAGAGTTGGGCTCCTTCTTAAGAACCTTTGCCAACATTTGGTAAACTCTGACAGGATCCAAAGATAAACATAGTCTTCTGAGTATGAAGTTCCCTCTTTTCTCCAACAGTTTCTGGTCACTTTTGAAGAGATCCAAAAGATTAACTATGAAGCTTTGGAAAGTCTCATCATCAGACTCAAACGAAATCTCAGAGATCAGTTGCAAGTCCCTGTAAATAACCTCTTCAGATGGATCGCTCAACGCCTTCAACAACGTCGTGAAGATTCCATCGTGTTCCAAGACCGAGTTCCGTGACTTCTTATGAAGCATTTTCAACCAGTCCAAGGCCGTGACTTTAGTGATCTCATTCTCATTGAGCAGATGAAGAGTCAAAGTGTTGATGGTGGACTTGTAGCTTAGTTTCTCTTCATCTTCCGGCTCCAATTCGGACACAAACGTTAATAATTCTTGGTTCAATTTCTGGGACTTTTCCTTTAGGTTCAATCTCATAGAATCTTTGGCCATAGTTAACAACAGAACAGAGAGTAATTTGGGTAAATATTCAATAAAGCTAGAAGGAGCGATTTCTAGAAGTGCACTGAGCCATGTCAATACTGCCAGTTGGATTCGTTCCTCGGAATCGTCAATATGGGCCAATAATATCTCAATAATCTTTGGATAATCGATGAACGTGTCCTGTCCAGGAATGTACAGTTCACCGTTATGCTCATCATCTCCATTGATATCAGCAGCTGTGGTAGTACCAGTAGCAACGTCACAAACCGAATCTAGATCAGGTTTGTGGATCACTGTGTTAAACTGCGAATCATCACCAGTTTTGCTGGAATCTGAGGAGACTGACCCCTTTTCGTTGGTGATTGATTGGATTTCCTGGATTGAAGTGGTTTGTAATTTCTGTTCCAACTCCTTGATAGGAGGGTTTTGCTTTTGCTGCTGCTGTGCTGCTTTTAAAAGTTTCTGTTCTTCAACTTCTTTCTGAATGCTGGAGATCCTCTGTATTTCAAGCAGGAACACGTCAAGAGCAGTCTTAGTTAACGTCTTGACGTCGTTATGAGAATCATTGAGAAACTCAATCAAACCTCCTAGAAACGACGGAAGATAACTGACAAGTTCCAAGTCAGGCACAGAATTCAAAAGTGAGATCCAACTGATAAGAAACACCCTGGTGAACGGATCCACTGATTGGACCCTTTCTATAAGGAGTGGAATGAACCTTTGGACACTGAATGCATTGTCTTCTTGCTTCTTCAGAACTTGGTAAGTGACACCAGTTTCATCTTTGAAAACAGATTGTGTAGCTCTTTGATAGTCCTGAGTTGGGTTTCTGGAAATGACACTGACATACGTAGCGCCCATCTCACATACAATATCCTTGATTAATCTGTCTAACAAATCCATGGCGTTCTTAACCGATGGTTCAGGGTCACCTGTCAATTTACACAGAACGTCAAACACCTCATTGAAGTAAGGTAAGATCTCACCCATTGCCACCTTGGTAACATTGTAAAGCGATTCACAGGCATAGTATCTGACTCTTGTGTCCTGGTCACCAAAACATGCCAATACAGGATGTATGATAGATTCAAGGAACATTGGCAGATGTTTACCGCCAATCCCAATAGCAGTAGATGCCAACCCTATCAACCCACCATTACGAGCGTTGGGTTGATGGATAGCATAAGCAAATTCACGAGAGAGCTGATCAATGATTAATTGAATGGCTTGGAAATTCTCATTCTTGATATGTTGACGGATCTGTTGTTCTAATTCTAACGCCACTGTCTTACGCTTCTCGTACAGACGGTCACTTAGACCCTTGGCTATGGCTTTGTCCATGGTTTCCTTTGCCGGTGGTTCCTCAGATTAAGTTGCTCCAAAGACAGTTGAAAGTCTCAACGTTGATCTTGTTGATTTGGGAGCTAATTTCTTTATCATGTTTCTCTTTCAGGAGCTTCATTAATTGGTGAATGCTTTTGGCAGAGTCGCAGGCAGGACGATATACAGTTTTTGACCGGCTGTTCTTGGCAGTAAGGAATTAGTTTAACTATCAACAAAATATATAAATATGATATATTTTGTCTTGAGATGTTAATCATTTATATGACTTTATGGCTAAGTATGTGTCTTTAAGGCATCAAAAACATTCATATATCTTTCACGCGTATCAGCAATGCTAGACAGACTTCCAAATGAGTATATTCATAAACAAACCTTGCTATGTTGAACCTAAATTACATAGTGTAGAGTGAGAATGGTTTCTCAAAATTTATACGTATGATCATGGCACTGTATTAAATAATTATATTGATTCCAAAACCCCATTTAAACGCAAGCTTTGAATCTGACGAAGAAGCTCCTTAATTGAAATATGAAGAGCAATCATTCACCAATACAGACAGAAATAAAAAAATAACTGTGAACATACCAATACAACGTCAAATCGTTATGATAACAACGGTAATAATGACAACACATATGATAGTGAGTCAATCATCATCAAAGCTTCAGCTTTGGTTCCAGGTTGGTATACAGTCATAACCTTGATTCCGCTCTTTAAGAAGTACAGTTGTTTTATTTGGAACAAGATCACGTTAGTGTGTATGTTCATCGTGCCAGATTTGTCAGATTGTTCCAGTTTGGTTTGAAATTGGATATCACTAACGAACTTGCTGTTCTTTATAACAAGTATCTCTTTTCATTGGATTACTCAGATACTGATAGTATAAATGCCACGTTGATATATAAAGCAAAGTTCAAACTGTCCAAGTGTTTATTTGGTCTAGGCCAGTGGACATCAGATTCACGTTACAATTTCAAGTTGAATGCTGATACTTTCCAACTATTTTCCCTGGATTTGAAATCAATGATCTTTATTTGAATCCCACGTTTGACTTCATACAAACACAATTTGAGGTTCTTTTTGAACCGATGTTTTACTCCATTGATGCAAATATCACAAGCCTCGAATGAGATGCGTTTATTCCAAGATGTGGTGTCAGATTGTTACAGATAGGATCCCTGATATCTTCTGATGCAGAGATCAATCCATTAGAATCAACCTTGGTTTCATTCAAAGCACATATACCTGAATTGGATAGAAAAGCTCAGAAATTCTGTCCAGATGGGTTATCTTCTTTAAACAGCTTTGTCAATTCGATCCTTAATGAAGAGTTAAATGCTAAGGTTTTTCTCAAGGCCAAGAGTCTAAGCATTATCAATAGACAATTGCCAAAATGGCTCAAAATATTCCTAAGTAACACTTTCCAGCCTATAACTGTCATCACTGAGGATTCTTCTTACAACCAACAACAATTGGAATTCACCGTGAATGAAATCGAATTGTTGAGATTCTACGTGAGTTTGGTTTTGTAATTTTATATTAATATTGTTTTTATTGATAACTCTTTTTCAAAAAGCAACCAATAAATTATACTAGTAGCATAAAATCTTAAGGACCTGTATGAGACAAATACATTTAAGACAATTTGTCCATATTTTTGGAGAAAGTTCTGTTTAGATATTTGCATGGAACTGCATGTGTGTCAAAATTTTTATTCATAAAAATTTCTGGGAATGCAAGTACCAGCTGTATGTACAAATAGAAGCTGTGAAACGATTTTGTCCGCTTGCAGCTTTTAAGTAAATTGAAAATGATCAGCTGTAAATCACTGGACCATTCATGGCACCAAAAACATTTTAAAGATGAGTCTCTGCCGATCAGAAAAAAGTCAATATAGGATGGATGATTGGATTATTCATGTTCTACCTTCAGTTAGAGTTATAAGCTTATTGCATTAATTTCTGAACTCTCAAACCATTCTATCTGGATTCTGTATCAAACAAACTTCAACAGCCATATAACAGTAAACGCACTTACAATATGCTCCATAAACTTCCAAACGAACTGCTACTGTTTTTTATTTCCAATCACATTCATCACCATGAAGACTTACAGCAACTTTCACTGATACCGTTCATGAAACCAATCTTTGATACCTGTGTGTGTAATCTGATTGTAGTGGCTTCTTCTACAGCTTCTTTATACCAGAGATTGTTCACAGCCCAGAGAGTAGCTACAAAGAATAATATTGTTGTAATTCTTCCTGACCATTTGATTAAGAAAGGATTCATAATCAGTTTCAGTACAGGATTGTCATTGACTGAGTTAGTTTATCCAGTACCTACTCAAAAGAAGTTTGTTTCTCAGTACCATCTTACACCTGAACTAATCTCCAGGATTCATCATCAATATTCTCATTTGGTTATAGAATTACACGATTATGTCATTCCTGCTCCATCTTCAGACATTTTCTTCCGCCTTCCACCATCTTTATTCTTCAAAGACTTCAAATGTCCTTATCCTAATCCACCAATCACTACTCATGTCAATGTTGTTGCACCCATGGCAAATGGCTTCAATCATTTGATCGACCTTGTGTTTTACAACTACATGTGCGATATATACGATGAATATATAGGTGAGGATTCCAGAAAGCTCTGTGGAGTACTATGGGCAGTAACACAGATACTCCCCTCGAATCATGACAACTACTACTTGGGGGGTTATAGAGACTCAAATCCAAGACATGAATATGTCTCTTACAACCACTCTCGAAAGCAGATATCAATTAAAACGTATGGCTGGCTCTGTAGTAAAGAAGAATTAGACGAAAGGACGTTTTGGTATCCTGGAATTCCTAGCAGAGTCAATAACGATGCTCGTCCAGTTAGAGGTTCTGCAGCCATTGGTGGTGGTATTGGATACTGTGGTTTTAATCTGAAAAGATATATTTTGGAAGATTGGCCAGTTGAAATATTTGAGAGAGACGGTGAGAAAGAGTCCTTTGGATTAACGTCAGAGAAATACCAGGATTGTAAGCCAACAGATTTCAAGTTCTCATGTGACATGGTATTTTTTTCAGCTGATAAAAAGATCGATATCCATATCGATAAGAAATACTCTCAGAAAATATCAGATTTCAATCGTTTGTTCTTGAGCAATCTGTGTGTGATGTTTAACAGTAGATCAAGACTTCACAATCAATGGAAAAGTTGGAGTTCAGGTGGGTTCTGCGGTATATCTAAGATTGGCAATTTGAGCAATAGAATGATCAATCCAAATCATGAACTTCGTCATAAGATAGCATATGGTCTTCGAAATGCTACTTTGTGGCAATTCCGCAACCCTGAACAGTTCTTATTTAACAAAACTTGGGGCGGGATATTTAAATATCAAGAGTACCTCCAAAACTATCATCACTTCCTCTATAGTATTATAGATCTCAGTGGGGATGGAAACCTGGATGTCATCAAATTCCATCACTTTTAATTGAAATTTAAATATCTGGAAGGTACTTTTTTTGAACAAAACCTTGACGCACTACAACATTTAGAAAATATTAGATGTGTATTTCTTATAACGTAAATTTAAGATCCAATTAATTCCTTCAAAGTTCCAACATGAATATTGTGATAGATTGATGGCTGCATGTGACTCAGTTTTTAATTAAAATACATTATACAGAATACTTAAAAAAAGGGGGGCATCAACTTTGGATGCTCACAAGAACAAACTGTCTGGGTGTTTTGAAATGAAAAACTTCAAAAGCTCAGCTCTGTTCTAAACATCATGAAGTTTGCTAAGTTTGCTTCTGAATTAACAATTCCATGGTTGTATCACTGGACATTCATTCCTTGTCTTGTGTGCTCAATACTTGTTGCTATTCACATGATCTGTAATCCATACTTGTACGAATAGCAATTGGACATTGACAACAGATTCTTCTTGATCTAAAATAATTCTATATCTATTAAATAATAAATTGTTCCGCTAGATTATCATTTAAATTATTTCCCTGTCAGGACTCAGGAGCCAACTCCTAGATCTGCGCCCGGGATATAATGACAGATGTATAGCTACTAATATTGATACTCAAAATTGCTAGGTAAAATTTTCTAACAAAATTAAGAATTTTGCATAATACAAAAAATAAAAAAGATTAGAGATGAGATAACAAAGAAATTTAATATAGTTCGACATACTTGTGTTTTCTTTTCCTCTACCTCACTTTACAAATGGCTGGCCACTCACACAGATCCACCGTCAAGAACGGACACAAGCCGTTCAAGTCCAAGCATTCGTCCAAGGGTGCTTTGAAGAACAGATACAAGGGTAAAGTTGAAAAGGAAGACAACTCCAAGAAACAGAAGAAGCCAGCTTCCAGGGAACAACGTAAGAACTTGGCCAAGCAGCTGAGAGACAAGAAGATTCTAGCCACTGCCGAGACCAGAAAGTTGTTCGAAGGTTCCAGTGGTGCCGAGAAGATCGTGACTGTTATCCCATTGACCGATGATATTTCCGCTGAAGAAATCGTCAATAGATTGATCGATGCTGGGTCCTTGGTTGGCCAGGACGATTCGTCCATGATCCACGGAGCCTCCGTGACCTCTGTGAGGATTCCAAAGTTCAAGAGCAATCTGAAGTTTATTATTCCAGACATGACCGATTTCATGGCCATTCTAGACGCCGCCAAGGTCTCTGACTTTGTTGTCTTTGGGTTGTCTGGTACTTCAGAAGTCGATCCAGAATACGGCGAGCAGATCATCAGAGCCTTGGAGTTGCAAGGTATTGCCCACGTGATTGGTGTCGTCACCAACTTGTCCGTTGCCCAGGAAAAGGAGAAGTTCCAGGCCGATTTGAAACAATCTTTGGAGTCGTACTTCAAGCATTTCTTCCCAACACAGGAAAAGATCTTCAACTTGGAGAACACCTCCGACTCTCTGCATGCCATCAGAACCTTGTGCCAGAAGTTCCCAAGAAACATCACCTGGAGAGACTCCAGAGGCTGGTTGGTGGCCGACTCCCTTGCCTATGAAAAGACACTTGAACCAACGCCTGGATTGGAAGGCATCTTGAAGGTCGAAGGTACCGTCAGAGGTGTTGGGTTCAACGCCAACAAGTTGGTCCACATCCCAGGTTACGGTGATTTCCAGATCGCCAAGATTGAAAAGCTTGCACGTGTTGCTGTTGAAGACGAGTTCTCCGCCACAGAAGACGCTCAAACCTTGGACACAATCTCTCCACACGAAGTGGACATGGACAACTGGGAAAACGAGCATGCCTACGAGCAGCAGAACAATGGCCGTGTCAGATACGATTACGACTACACACACACAGAGGATGGCCGCAAGCAGAAGTTGAGCTTGCCTGAGGGTACCTCCGAGTACCAAGCCAGATGGTTCATCCAAGACGATGTCGTTGAAGGCGAGTACGAAAGCAGCGAT
Organism: Waltiozyma chaumierensis; assembly: GCA_030566875.1. NCBI lineage: Eukaryota > Fungi > Ascomycota > Saccharomycetes > Phaffomycetales > Wickerhamomycetaceae > Waltiozyma > Waltiozyma chaumierensis. The sequence continues at coordinate 11,440 of JAKUBK010000080.1, read as the reverse complement.
GACGACGACGAAGATCTCATGGAAGACGGCGAAGGACTTGATGACGAAGGAATGGACATTGAATACGACGAAGAGACTTATGGCGATGACCAAGACGATGTCCAAAGTGAGAAGTTTGTTGAATTGGACGCCGATGAAGAAGAACGTCAATTGGCTATGTACCGTGAGAAGGAAGAAGAGGACCGTGAATTCCCAGATGAGTTGGAACTGAACCCATTGGAGTCCGGTAAGGAGAGATTGCACAGATACAGAGGCTTGAAGAGTTTATACAACACTGTTTGGGATTGTGATGAGTACGATCCAAAGGCCCCAGAAGAATGGCAAAAGTTGTTGAGAATCTCCAACTTCAAGGCCACCAAGAACAAGATCTTGAAAACCGCCATTCAGGAAGCCCAAGTCGTTGCTGGTGACAAGGTTGCCATCTATTTGAAGATCCAAGACTCCACCAAGTTTGCCAGCTTGCAAGATGTCAAGAAGAGACCGTTCACACTGTACGGTTTGTTGGAGCATGAACAGAAACTTGCTGTTGTCAACTTCTCCATCCAATCTTGGGAGAGCTACGACAAACCAATCCCTTCAAAGGATGCTGTCATTGTCCAATACGGTCCAAGACGCCAAGTCATCAATCCATTGTATTCGTCCACACACACCACACCAAACAATGTTCACAAATACGAAAGATTCTTACATCAAGGTGTTCTAAGCATAGCGACAGCCATTGCCCCTGTGGCCTTCTCCAACTGTCCAGCCATCTTCTTCAAACAAACGTCAGAGTTCCCTAGAAAGATCGAATTGGTTGGCTCTGGGTCCTTCCTTAACGCTGAACATCAAAGAGTTCTTGCCAAGAGAGCCGTCATCACTGGTCATCCAATCAAGATCCACAAGAACGTTGTCACTATCCGTTACATGTTCTTCAACAAGGAAGACATTGCCTTCTTCAAGGCTGTGCCTTTGTTCACCAAGTCTGGTAGATCCGGTTTCATCAAGGAAAGTTTGGGTACACATGGTTACTACAAGGCTAACTTTGATGGTAAGTTGACTTCTCAAGATACAGTTGCTATGGCCTTGTACAAGCGTGTCTGGCCAAGAATGTCCAAGCCTTGGGAATACTGATCCACTACTGCTTCTCATCTTGTATTCTTTTGTATATTATTACTATTATTGATCATTATTATCCTTATTTTTACTGTTTTAATAGATCTGAGTCATTGTTCAAAGTTCTACTTTTGTCAGTATAGTAAGCTGGGGTAGTCAAAGAGGTAAAAAGAAAATGATATGATACACAGGCTGAATGACGGTAAACTTTATTATTTAATACAACACAGCAAGAGAATGGAGTGATAACACATTTGAATATGGACTTTTGAATTACTATTCAGTGGCAAATAATTGATCATCAAAGATTTGACACATCCGCAATATATTTAATTTGTTGCCCTACAGAATTGCTTGGGGAGTTCAGGCGCGCCAAGGTCCGGGGCCTGTACTATAAAAAAAGTTTTCCTACACACCACTTCTCCTACTCCTATGAACCCACACACTAAACTCTTTTCCCTTTCTTCAATCAAAAAGTATAATAATTTCTGGAAGCATTTGCCACGATGAGTTTGACTATTTCCCACGTTAATTCATTGCCATTTCAGGGATTGCAGTCCCGTTATGATCGCATCCTAGAGCAATTTTTCTTATTATAATGGTCCTCGATAGGAAGTTTGGGTTTTGGATAATGGAACCTGAATGTCGAAAGAAAGGATATATCTTGTCTTCTTTAGCTTTTATTGTTTAGTTTCCTTCTATATAGTTTTTTTTCTAATTGCATTCCATCTGCTTTTTACTTCTAATTATTCAGTGTAGATTTGTAATTTTAAGATACAATATCGTTTTGAATTAAGAAAAACGTTATCAATATTGATCATGTCAAACACTCTTTGCTGTAACCCTAAGTTGGTCCCACGTCCCACCAATTGAAACAGACTTCATGAATTATTATGAAAAATACGGTTGCCCTTACATTGTCAGTCACGTGTCATATATAGGGCAGTATTTATTCGCGGGTCTCTCACTGAAAAGTTTCCAGTAAACACCTAAACATCAACCACGCAACTGCCAATACTCTACGGCAATTAGGCTTTAGTTTTCACAAACTTTCCATCGCGAAGGGGAAAGACGACGAAGGACTCTGTAGCGTGCAGGAAGCGTTTGGGTTTGATTTGGTAAAAATGATTATCATTCAACTAACAACGTCAACGTTATACGCCTACCAACAGTGTGTTTACATGAACTTCACCCCAACAGGTTAATATAATATCCGATTAATGTAAGTGGTTAATACCACATGAACACACCCAAAAGGAGGAATAGACTATTGAACCCATGGTATTACCACACACTTTCATGATATAAATCCATTCATTAATCCATCAACTTCAAATCTCAAATTTTTTTCAGCCAATACAATCAAAACTTTTTGCACCGAAATTTGAACAGTCAGCAAAAAATATTGAATGATAAAGGAAAGTCTGTCAATCATCTTTTGATCAATATCCATATCATCCGCCATTTTCACAATTATCTTCGATATCCTTATAAACAGTTAATATTGGCTCTGTAAAAGAGTAAATCTTTATCATGGACGAATTTCAATAATCAACCAGAGCCAGAGCCCACATACCAGTGACCTTATATCAACCCACAATACATTAAGAATAACTACTGGTACCTCAATATGTCATGAATGTTCCTCTTTTTCGTTTCAGTTTGAATTTCCATACTAACATTAATTCTCTTTTTAGCAAAATGGCTCACGAAAACGTTTGGTTCTCCCACCCAAGAAACTACGGTAAAGGTTCCCGTCAATGTAGAGTTTGTTCTTCTCACACTGGTTTAATCAGAAAGTACGGTATTGACATGTGTCGTCAATGTTTCAGAGAAAAGGCTAAGGACATTGGTTTCAACAAGTACCGTTAAGTGTCCTCCTCTCTTTTATTCTTCATTCATCTGACTATCAACTGCTAGGTCTTTAATTATTATTCTTAGTTTTTTTGGATTCTCATGTTGTATTAGACGTTAATAACATCATATCAATAAAAGAAAAAGTTTACGTTAATTCATTTATCCATGTCAGATAGATTGTAATTTGTAGCTCACTTGTTGTTTTGTAGAACTTGGAAGCATCCACTACTTTAGTTAATATTAAGAGTATTATTTGTAAGTTTTACGTATTCTTCTTTAAGTCACGTGATTTATCCGTCACTTTGCCTGCAGCAATTTATTCTGGGTATGGGTGGGCACAGCAACCGAATTTCAACTTGAATATAAATTAATCCAAAATTTCCCAGTTTCTAAATATTATCAAAAGAAATAGTCAGTAACTACTGTTACTTTGTTTTAAATTCTTTTTTGCATCATAAATCACAATGGCGTTATACTATAATCTAGTCTTTGGACTCTTGGTCTTTGAGATGGGACTGTTCACACTACTCTCGTTACCTTTGCCTTCCAAATTAAGAAAGCCAATGATTCAAACACTTGCCAAACCATTCCAATTGAAAGAAGTCACGATTGCTATTCGATGCATTCTTGTCTTCATCCTTATCCTATTTGTTGATTCGGTGAACAGAGTCAGCACGATTAATGAGGAATTGTCTAGTTTCACCAGAAAGGAGGAGAATATTGGAGGCGTTGTTAGTTCTGTTGCTATGAATGCGTTTGGTGATCGTTCTGAAATCCAAGCTAGAAGATTCTATGCTCAAAGAAACTTGTACTTGACCGGGTTTACTTTGTTCTTGACTTTGATTTTATCAAGAACTTATGGTTTGGTTGCTGAATTGTTGGTTTTAAAGGACCAAGTCCGTGATTCTAGTACTGATGATTTGATCACATCTATTGATGACTTGAAGAAGCAGGTTTCTGAAAAGAACGATCTTATTGAAAAGTTAAAGGAACAAAGTGGCGCTTTGTCCAACGATTATGATGAAGTTTCTAAGGATTTTGGATCTAAGAAGTCCAAGTCCAGTGCAATTGAATAGATTTGTTTCGTATATATATATCCATCTCTATGGTACATCGTAACCAGTTACTAGATGTATGCTTGAAAATTATGTTGATCGATTGTTATTTATATTATACACAGGACTCATGCGCTGGAACCGACAGGCTTGTTTAATATTCAGCCTTGTCGTAAGAGTTCGATTTGTGCTTTGGAATGAACTTGAAGTTTTCAGCTACAGGACCAAGGAACATCTCAGAGATCTTAATCCAGTCTTTGTAATCATCACTACCCAACAAAGTTTCCAATTCGTTTCTACCCTTCCAGTACTGAGGTCTTTGGTTCAATTTGATTGGGTATTGTTCCAAAACACCATAAGGAGTGTATCTGTGGAAGAAAGACAAGAACTCACAAAGGAATCTTCTGGAGGTGTTGATCCCGAATTCATCAGAGCCCCAATGTTCCAAGGCGAATTTGGCGTACTTTTCAATGATTTCCAATCTCTCAGTAGCGGATTTGTCCAAGTGTTGTTGAGCTTCGATTTCTTCAAAGATCCATGGCTTGATTAAGGCACCTCTGGCAACCATGACAGAATCAATGTTTTCATCAGCAATAGCACTGTAATAATCGTTGAAATGGAAGACGTCACCATTCCCAACGAACTGGATCTTTTGGAAGTCCCTACGATCCTTGTCGTCTTCTAACTCGGCTTCAGTTTCTCTAATGACCTTACCAACTTCAGAAATGTAGGACCAATCGGCTTCTCTGGTATAACGTTGCTGTCTGGATCTACCATGGAGAGTGATACCAGCGGTCTGGGTCTCCTTGATCACTCTGGCAACTAACTTATGAGCCGTTGGGTTCTTATCAGCACAGCCCATTCTGATCTTCAAAGTGGTTGGAATGTCCCCAGAACAATAATTCATGGAGTTTAGAATACGGATGATCTTACCTGGTTGCTCCATCAACCCAGCACCCATACCTTGTCTGTACAAAAGATCAATAGGGCACCCAGAGTTCAAGTTGATCTCGGAACAGTTAGGAGCAAGCTTGGCCAAGGATTCAACGGCTTGAGATGCTTGCCATGGTTTAGAAGTGGCGATTTGGATACCGAAGCCTGGCATTTCTGAAGCATGGGCTTTTGGTAAGGCCCATTCAGAGTTCTTACCTTCGAACAACGGCTGGGTTAAGGCCATTTCACTGTATGTGACATCGGCACCTAAGTGTCTCATCAAACGACGGTAAGGTAAGTTACCAACAGTGGTCAGTGGAGAGACGATCTTCTTGTGGTGTAAGTCCAATCTCTTCTTTTCACTAGCAAAGTACTTGGAGTCATGGTATGAGTTGTAAGTGTCCTTGACTTCTTCAGACTTGGTAGCATCTTGTTCGGTAGTTTGGTTAGATTTCTTGTTGGCTTCGTCGATTTCTTTGTTCTTAGATTGGATCTCATCGATGATCTTGTTGATTTCCTTAGCCTTGACAAAATCAAACTTTCTCTTAACCAACTCGTACTTCTGAGCACCAGTGGCATGGTTGATTTCATAATTGACCAGCTTGGCAGTCTCATACTTCTCCAAATCTCTGATCAATTCGAACTTTTCTTTATCAAAATGACTATGCAAGAATCGACACTTGAACCCAACTGGACAATAACCTAAAGCGTCGAAAACTGGACATACACCTTCGATATCCTTTGGCTTGGTATCAATGTAGGCCTTCACGTCATGGGTGAATCTACAAGAATCTGGGCCAAAATGACAGGACTTGCCTTCGAATGGGTTGACAAGTGAAACACATAATCTGACTTCTTCATGTTCTTGTCTGTTATCTCTGCTTTTGTTTTGGCCTCTCTTCTTCTTCCCTCTTTTGCCCTTAGAGTCATCATCTCTGTCGTCTTTCTTTTCCGTTGGTTCAGTGGATCCTTCACCGTTTTCATTTCCCTGTTCTTCTGGCTTGGATTGTCTGGCACTGACTCTGTATTCGGCCTTAATGTAAGCAACACCTTTGTCTCTTTCATCGGCAGATTTAGTCTGATCAACAGAGGAGGTCTCTTCTACTTTTTGTTTCTTGATAGATTCATCGTTGACTGAATCTTCAGCAGTTCTCTTCACAGTAGTTTCCATTATTATTATTATTATTGTGAGAAGGGCTTGCTAAATATCAGATACTTACCCATATACTCTCCATCTCTCGAACTACATTTTGATAATATCAAATCCTGAAATTTTTCTGTACAAGAGTACAGAAATCCCGGTCAAAAAGCTGCGAAAATATATATATATAATTTTATTCCCGCTTTTCTCCGTTATTTGCCGAGCTATAGAACTTGTTCGAGCAGATATCAAATTCTCTTGAACCTTCCTAATCGAGCAACGTGCATGGATAGCAGATCCAAAAATTTCTTGAAATAAACTCAGCTCTCTCATGAGCTCGTAGATATTGAGGAGACATCTTATCTCCTAATCAGGCATACCTATCCCCCTTAGATCCTAGTGTACGAGTTTAAATACAAGGCATTTTGTTCTTTCAAAAAAAACAAAAAAAAAAAAAATTTGACACAACACTCATCTTTGACTTCTTCAAGATTCAGCCTCTCAGAACAATAATCAAACATCCTAATAACTACTTCAAAGCCCAACACAATATTATTTCAAAGCTGAAACCAATGTCGACGACCAGCATAACCCCAAGAAACCCAGAACACAATCCACTCTACATCATCAAGAAATGCAAACAGGAAAACAGACCAGTGTTCATCGCGGGGCCTATGGTGAGGTACTCTAAACTACCATTCAGATCCTTAGTCCGTGAATATAACACAGATATCGTGTACACTCCAATGATCCTCGCTAGAGAATTTGTCAGAAATGAAACAGCCAGATTATCAGACTTCACGACAAATAACTTTGATACGCCGTTGATCGTCCAAGTTGGGGTCAATAACGTCACAGATTTGTTGAGATTCGTGGAGATGATTCATCCTTATGTTGATGGGATTGGGATTAACTGTGGCTGTCCTATCAAAGAACAAACAAGAGAAGGGATCGGTGCAGCTCTAATGAGCGAACCGGATTTGGTAGCTAACATGGTCCATGCCGTGAAGGAGAAGTTTGGAAATAAGGTGACCATTGAGACTAAGATCAGAATCCACAAGGATCTGAATGAAACGATATCCTTCGTCAAGAAAGTGGAGGCTGCTGGTGTTGATTTCATCACTGTTCATGGCAGAACAAGAACCACCAGGTCCTCAATCCCTGCTAATTTCGATGCTATCAAATTAGTCAAAGAAACAGTTTCTGTTCCAGTCATTGCCAATGGGGATTGTTTCTCGCTACAGGATGCTTACGATATTGCCAACTACACGAAATGTGAAGGTATCATGGCTGTCCGTGGTATTTTGGCTAATCCTACCTTGTTTGCAGGCTATGATAAGGCCACTTGGGGGAGTGTTGAGAAATTCTGGGAATACGCCACTGCTTATGGTCTTCCCTTCAGATTGATCCAACATCATTTATCGTGTATGCTAGACCCTCAGCTATCCAAGGCTTTGTACAAGGACATGATGGACTGTAAGAATGTGATTGAACTTCTTGATTGGTTTGATGACAATTTCATCTTGAAGAGATCTGGAGAGGAGGGCTTTGGTACTGCTGTTGAGATCCAATACAGACAGCAGAGAGTTCTTCATATGTAAGGCGTGGCTGCATCGTTGACAGCAGGAGAAGGAGAATCATTTGCAGGCCCGGGTTTATTTGATTTAATTGAGTATTAATATAGAAGAATTGCATGTTATAAATGTAAATCAACTTGCAGGTAGAGTATTAATTAAGTGTCATCTTGGACTTTATTTCCTAAATGTTGCCCTAAACATTTTAATCGGAGATTTTATCCGTTTTAAGAAATAATCGCGGTAACATCTGAAGTTTTTGGTGGGAGAGAAAAAAAAAAGAGGGAATTGGAAAAAAAAACATTAAAAAGGGTTAAAATACAATTCAAAATGTATCAACTGAATTCCACAAGTAACAGGAGGAATAGTTCTTTAACACCTCCAGCGAAAAGAATCGTCAATTAGTATGTGCTAAACAAGATCAATACTCATCAACACAAAGCGAGAATTATCAACTCAGTTCAACAAGTCCAGTATGACACTGAACATAATAAACAAAAACAACTTCCAATATGATGATAACTTTTTTTTTTAATTTGAACCATAATGAACAAGGCTTAGGTTAGTCGTTTTGATTAGTCTCTTGTAATGACCGGTTCCTTAGTCATAGTTACACTGATTTATCGTTGTTGTGGTTTTTATTATGTTGTTCTGTTTGTTTGTTTGTTTCTTTTGTTGATGAAGGATATTTGATAAATATGGTTTTAATTTTATTCAGAATCATTCATACTAACAATTATTCGTTAAAGGTTTGATCATTTCTACCTCTCTCGTTCAGAGATCTGTTATGTATAGTGTCAAGTTTTTTTGACTTTTGTTTTCTCAATTACTTCTCTTGTAAAGTGTATAGGTGTGGTTCTCTGTTTTTGGAATATTGTCCAAAAAGAAAAAAATGGGACGAACTATTCATTATGACATATAAAGTATCTTAACAATACTAAGGCTATGACCAATTCGTTAATTAAAAACAAGACAAAGAATAACAAACAACTGACAAAACAACAAAATACAAATGTGTGTAGCAAAAGTCCAACCTGACATCTAAATCATAATATACCTCTATAATAAATCAATGAGTGGAATGGCCTCTATGATACTTCAACCCATTCAAATTCTTGTATCTTTTACCACAAACCTCACATCTATACGGCTTGTCCTGTTCAGCCGAGTTACCATCATTCGGATCAATGATGGAATACGTACCATCTGGATTCAAGTGCAGCTTCTGGTTCTGATGGCCATGAAGCCTGTGATATTTCAGCCCGTTCTGGTTCTTGTAGTTCTTGTTACAGCCAATCACAGGACAAGTGAACGGTTTCTCTGATCCTTGAGCAACGTACAGATTCCGTGATGGATCATCAATGTACCCTTCGTCAACTTCCATGTCGTCGTCAATGTCCATGGTTGAGTCGTCCATTTGGAAAGGAGTCGAATGCTGTGAGTTGTGTGGCGTTGTGAGGTTCTGTAGGTTGGATTGTGACCTGTTGAATTGGTCAATCTGTGCAAGGTTGAAGTTATTGCCATTCGGCAGTTTGCCCGGTTGTTGGAACGAGTTCTCATTGAATTGTGGTGCTCCAGTACCTCCTACGCCTGTAGTTGCTGTTTGTCTCTGTGCTGCCTGGTGTGCCTGTTGCAACGCCTGCTGCTGTAATACTTGCTGCTGCTGTTGTTGTTGCCTCTGTTGATTGAGCTGTTGCTGTTGGTGATGTTGGGCCTGTTGTTGCGCTTGTTGGTTCTGTTGTTGCTGGTTGTTGATGAACACGTCTGTTGTGGAGACCGTTTCGAAACTCTGAATAGGCTTAGGCAGATGCGTAGGCGGAGAAGGAGAGATATGGGATTCCTCATAATGTTTCAGCAAATCATGAAGTGTTGGTAACAGTTCACCACAGCAACTGTAATCCTTACAATAATTGGCCTCAAGATTAGGCAGATAGGAAGACTGGATTGGTGGAGACATAGGGAAATTGGAGGCAGCTGTACCGCCAGCAACAGTAGCGGTGCCGCCGGAAGAATAGGCTGTAGGGTTTAAGTGGGAATGATGGTGATTGTTATTGAAGTTGTTGGCGTGCATTAACACTTCGTCTTTAAGCCAACTTCCAATGGTGACAGACCCCCAGCTGATACCACCCATACCTTGAGAGTGGGCAAAGGATTCTCTTCTGAATGTCCTTTGGTTGATATTTATGGAGTTGGAATTAGCGTTGGATGACATATTCAATGTATATGATGATAATTGTTGTTCTAAGATGATAAGATAAAGGGAATCAACTAAGTGTTTATATCTGTTGATCTTCTAAAAGAACCGGAAAGTTTCTGATGATTCCAGTGAAATAAAAATAGTGTATATGTTGATTAATGATGATTCAATAAGTTGTAGTTTCCCTTTTGCCCTTTTAGGATTATAAATTTCAGTGATAACCCAGCTGTTTTGGAACTTGGATGATGGGATGCGAAAGATGAGGAAGAGCAAGTTTGAAGAATAAGAGTTACAGGGCTTTGCTTTGGGTCTATAGGGATGTATCACGATACAAGAGTGATTAGATTAATCCTTAGAAATAGTCCAAGCAAGTGATGAGAGACGATTAATAATAATAATAATAATAATTAATAATATTAGTATATGAATTTAAACCAACATGATGGTTTTATTTCAAACATCACTTGGAAGGCCAGTCTAAGTTCCAACCTCAAGCGGTCGGTCCAACAGACGTACTTGTTCGGTCAGCTCCTTGTAATCTTCTAGGTCCGATTTTGGAATCACAGACGGGGTGGTAGCCTGTAGGACAGGCAGGACAGACATTGGCTTCGGAGGATCTACGTTCCAAGTAAGTTAAATCCAGGCTGGGCAGTTGGAACTTGGTGGGTTTAGTTTGGTGAGGTACCCCAGGCAGGCAGGCAGGCAGGCTTACCTCACAGGTTTTTGCCGTGTAGGTAGTAGGTACTCTCCAGTAGGTCGTCTCAGCCAGGTAGTAGGCGGTTCCGCCTGGGATGAGTCTCTTCCTAGAACAGGTCTCGATTCTTCTTGTTTGAACAAGCACATAGCAACTCAATTGACACTACCTCCAATCTATGCTTGACATAACCACCGATTCTGATTGACCCCATAAATTCTTGATGACCTTCTTTTAATTAAATAAAAAATTTACGACTGATTTTATGATTTGACGATATAAAAAAACAAACTCACATAAGAATTTCTGTTAAATATTGGTCATAGTATTTAAAAAAGGACTCTGCAGTGTTGTTAACTTAATATTAACATTATTAATAATCGCGGGTTTCTGCCTAAACGGCTAATGCATGATATCATTTCAGCTTCTAATACTCGGTACGCGCACAGGTGGAAGCTTAAACCGTTGGACAAATTATAGTGAATCGTGGCCAATCAGATCTGAAAAATCTATAAAAAGAAACGTTGATATATATATATATAAATTTATATTCGAATTCAAGGTATTACCCTCCTGATATTAATACAGTTCAAGATCACTTTACTACTTATACTAATTGAAACATGTCAACTGTAGTACTATAGATGTTGTACTTTAGAATAACTTAGGGCGCCTCAAAGAAGTTGCCCTAAAGATAACATCTGAATATCATAAATATCAAAACAAAAGGTCCATTATTCACCCAATTTCTTGTTCAAAATATATCATTAAAAAGACAAAAAGATAAACGAAGTATATTGAAGGATACGCGGTTCGAACGCGTGCGGACAACGTCCAGTAGATCTTAAGTCTACCGCCTTAGACCACTCGGCCAACCCTCCTGATTCGTTGATT
>JAKUBK010000079.1:0-22565 GCA_030566875.1 Waltiozyma chaumierensis | reverse complement strand
AAAAATCAATCATAATTCATCCTTGAAATTCTTAACATCCTTAAGGTCAGATTCCTTTAAACCACCACCAATCTTAGAAGCCCAACCTCTAGCTCTTTCAAACCCATTGGTGCCAGTTTGATAGTTCATGAAAACTTCATACATCTTTTCCTTAGAAGTTTCAACAAAAGGACCATGTTGAACAATTGGTTGATCTAAGACTTGGCCACCGATTAAGACGAACCTGGAGTTGCCTCTCTGGTCTTCTGGAACCTTACCAGTGATAACATCGCCATCTCTATTAAAGAAAGCAGCATTATATTGTGGTAAAAGAGTATCATTAACCTTTAAACCACCTTCTAATAAGTACAAGAACACATTGAAATCTGAAGGAACCTTTTGTTCGAAAGAACCACCTGGTGCAACTTCAAAATCGTAATAATCGACTGGAGTGTATGCTAATTCTTGAACTGATTTAACACCATATGATTCACCACTGATAACCTTAACGGTGACTTTATCATCAGGTTTCACAATTGGAATCTCATCCTTCTTCAAATCTCTATATCTTGGTTCACAATTCTTTAATTCTTTTGGCAAATCAACCCATAATTGCATACCAACAACTGGAGTCCTTTTAGCATCTTCAACAGGAATTTCTGAATGAACGATACCCTTACCGGCAGTCATGAATTGTAAATCACCGGGTGTCAAAATCCCAGCAGAGCCAGTGAAATCTTCATGGGCCATCTTACCCTCAAGTACATAAGTGATTGTTTCTTGGCCGTGGTGTGGATGGTCTGGGAACCCAGCTGGTGGAACAACGTAGAAATGATCCAACATGAGGAAGGGAGAAAAGTTTCGAACCTTCATAGTACCGATTGATCTTCTGACTTGGGCCCCAACACCTTCTTCTTGAGAGACGGCTAAGAAATATTTCAATAAGGATCTGGCTTTAACCATTTTTGTTGATGTTTTTGTGTTTGTGTTTGATGAAGGAATCTTGGGTATTGTTGATAACTTTAAAATAATAGGTTGTAACTTTATGATCTTTCTGTTTGAAATTGAGTCGTACTTGTGCGATAGCTGAGGCTAATCTAAGAAAGACTAAAATATTAATTTATAATTGTATGTTCTATGAAACTGGTTATATTTTTTTTTTAATGAGATTAGGAAGTGAAAGAGTGGGATCGAAGAGTATTTATACAAGTGAATTTTGTTTAATTACCAGTCTTGTGTTAAGCCGTATCAAGGAATAATCGCGGATTTATAAGTTTTAGCTAATTGGTAGTAAGTTTATTGTCATGCATGGGCAATCATGCATGATTATAAATCCACCATCTGCTTTTAGTCTTCAAACTATTCCCCATATAATAATTTGTTTCTCCACGATTCAATAATCAGAACAATTAGTTACTAAGAGCTTGATAAGCTCAACTGTCAACAGCACTCAACTCAAACTTTCACACGTTTCCGAGATGACACACATCAGAGTGGGATGCATTGGTATTACTAAGATTTCTATCATGGCCTGATTATTAAACAGAGATCAAGTATTGCATGGTCCTTTGTAATTGTTTAGAGTTTAGAAGAACCTCGATTGTTCAAATGTACCTATATTACACAATTTCACACCCTGTACCTCTCGGTTAGATGATTTACAAGAACATTCTAGAATTAGATATTTTCAACCATTCACTGATTCAAGTTAGGTCCATCTGATTCAGAAATTTCTAGAGATAATAGATTGTTAGAGATATCAACACTTGTCATGTTTGAACTTTGATACTGTTCAATTAGTAGTTGATCAAGAATGATTAAACGACGTCAGTGTCGGGATGATAGTATCTTTAGAAGCAGAAGTAGGGACACAGTAAGATCACCAGAGATAAAACATAGTTCATTCTTAGCAACATTGCTCCTGTACTGAATTATTCATCAGTGTACTGTCTCAACACATTCATTTCTCTATGATTAAACAAATAGCCAAATCATCCGTGGAATTAGGTAAGATGAACAACTCACTGGTATTCCTATTATAATTGATTCTTATCAAGTCTGCCTCACTTCCCAATAATTGGGCATTTTCAATAAACTTATGAGATATTCTTTGAATTTCCTCAGCTTCTGATCTTAAGACTTTTTCGATTTCACCAGTATTGGTTTGATTGGATCGTTGTTGTCTCCATGCGTATACTACTTGAGAGCTTGATATTTGACTTATTATGATTTGTAAGCTGAACTTATTATCAGTGGTTTGGTACACAGCTCTTACTGAATCTTGGAAGAACTTAAATGTGGTGATTTGTGATATTAGTTCAAGGGGTGGAAGAGGTATGAAATCCGCTTCCGTTGGCGTCATTATCGTTACTGGGTACTCCATTATTTAGGGAACTTCAAAGACTGAGGTATGCTTATGGGTTCAAAGTATTTTGATTGGTGTGTTATCTTAGTACCAACTTTGTGAACTGGTATCGACTTCCTATCTTTAATGATGTGTTTGTTTACCTTCAGGGGCACGACTTTGAAAAATCAAGAAAAATTCAGGTTTATTTTATCTGCTAATTTTTAACGGGCAATTACTGCCCTGGTCAGACAGGGGGAAACTGTTTGATGTCAACACTTTTATCTGAAGACTGTACCAAGGTGACAATGTTCGATATATCCTTACCAGTTAAATTAAATTATTTTAAAAAAGATCTGAAGCTAACGCTTACCCAAAAAAGCATTATATGGTATGTACTGACCTTCGGGTGTCTCTACTTAATGGGAGACCATAGTCTTTGAGCCTCATAGGAGATAATGATTCTAATTAAAATTACTAAGAATAGATTTGCTATTTATATTGATACAAAATTGAACCATATAGATTTCTGATCAGGAACTGAAGACTTACAAGCTAATATAATAATACCACTTTCCAATGCATGTGATATCTAATAAGGGCTAACAATTGACTATAATCTTTTATATTTATATAGAGCTTTTCCGTGGTGCTAAATTAATTAAGCAAAAAGTGTTTTGACTAATTTGGTGAAACCGACATATAACAATAAAATGGCTGGTTGTGAGACTATTAGCTGTATTAAGTACATATTGGTACATCCCACGGCAGGGTAGAGAGTCGAGACGCGCTGGTTCAATGTGTGCTTGGATTGGTTTGGTTTCGGGGTTATAACATACAATACTTTGGGATACTAGCCTGGAGCTCCAATATGTTTTTAAATAATTAGGAGAAAATGTTGTTCGCAATTAGCTAGACCGAGTATTAACTGGGAATCGTGAATCGTGTATAGTTGAAAAAAAACGGTCAACCCCGCCCGGATGACTCGGCCAATGGAATGTGGGATAGTGCACACTGCACAGTGGAATGGGCATTGATTTAGCTGGACAACGTCGTCCTGCAACGACTCACGACCCACGAGCCTGGCCCAGGTGACAGACACTGGACAGGCCACAGGCTGCACAGTTTGGCCCAGCAACAATATTTCAGTTGCAGCATATTATTTCGGCCGCGAAACAAAAACCAGAAATTCGCAAAATCAGAAATTATCAACAAAATCTCCAGAGAAGGTGAGAATTACAAGGCCCTGTCATCAGTTCATGGAATACTCGTCGGCCACAAAAACAAGAGATCAAGGTATCAACCAACAACCAACAACACCCACATCGTTGCCAAACGATATCTGCTTTTATTGCTAATACATCCCGAGCCATCTGTTGTTCCGATATATACACTTCAAGAATTAGAACAACGCTCTGGCATTTTTTTTGTTCATTTCATTCTTTCTATTATTTCTTTCTTTCGCATTTGATTCAACTTGTCTCTTTGACCCTCCAGTATCGCCTTTTTTTCTGCCTTTGGCTTTTTGCATTTTAATTCCCACTGGCTTGTTTGCTACTTTCCATCCTTACTACCATATCAAGATATATTCACGTTATCTCACTATCTGGTACATTCCCTTCAGTTGTATGACATTATTTGCCAAGTTTTCCCTCTGAAATAATATTTACCCTTTTGGACTACTTCACTAATAATTTGATCCATCTCTTAATCTAATCAACACAATAATATTAATACTAGAATGGCTGGTCGTTTCGCATCTTCACAGGCTGCCGTTGCTGCTTCAAATGCAGCTGTCAACAACATAATAAACACACCAAATCAATCCCATCAAAACGGAAGCTCTACTGCCGCTGCTGTTCCAAACGGTGCTCCAAGTCGTAACGGTAGTTCTGGCAACAATGGTGCTTCCACTATCGTTGGTCTGCACTATAAAATCGGTAAGAAGATCGGTGAAGGTTCGTTCGGTGTCATCTTTGAAGGTAGCAACTTGATCAACCAGGTTCCAGTTGCTATCAAGTTCGAACCAAGAAAGACCGAGGCCCCTCAGCTTAGGGATGAATATAGAACTTATAAGCACTTGAACGGGTCTAAGGGTATTCCACAGGCTTACTACTTTGGTCAAGAAGGTTTGCATAACATCTTGGTCATTGATCTTTTGGGGCCTTCTTTAGAAGACTTGTTTGACTGGTGTGGCCGTAAGTTCTCTGTTAAGACCACAGTCCAGATTGCCGTCCAGATGATCTCTTTGATTGAAACCGTTCATGAAAAGGACTTGATCTACAGAGATATCAAGCCAGACAACTTCTTGATTGGTAGACCAACTTTACCGGATGAAAACAACTGTCACTTGGTCGATTTCGGTATGGCTAAGCAGTACAGAGACCCAAGAACTAAGCAGCACATCCCATACAGAGAGAAGAAGTCTCTCAGTGGTACTGCCAGATATATGTCCATCAACACCCATTTGGGAAGAGAACAATCTAGAAGAGACGATCTTGAAGCTCTTGGGCATGTCTTCTTCTACTTTCTCAGAGGCCAGCTCCCATGGCAAGGTTTGAAAGCTCCAACTAACAAGCAGAAGTACGAAAAGATTGGTGAGAAGAAGAGAACCACTCCTGTCAACGAGTTGGCTCAGGGTTACCCAATCCAATTCGCCACATACCTGGACCAAGTCAGAAACTTGGCATTTGAAGAGGTTCCTAACTACGAAGGCTATAGACAATTGTTGTTGTCCTCTTTAACAGATATTGGCGAAGTTGCAGATGGCGACTACGACTGGATGAAGTTAAACGGTGGAAAGGGGTGGGACTTGAACATCAACAAGAAGCCAAACTTACATGGTTATGGTCATCCAAACCCACCAAATGAGAAGGACCGCCACCATAGACAACAAAGAAGAAACAGAAACTTGCATCAACAAATACAACAGCAACAGCACCAAGCTGCTCCAGCAAAGCATCAGCTACAGCCAGGTGTGGTTCTTCCTCCATCTACTTCTCAGCAAGCCTACCAACAACAACCATTGCCTTCTCCACCTTCACAACAGAAATCTCGTCAAAACACTCCAGGTTTGGATCCACGTACTGGCGAATCCAACCACAATTCCTATAATAATGGAAATACTGGTTTGAACGAACAACAGCAACAGTACAGTAGCAACGGTCAGAACGTTTACTCTTCCAACACAAACACTAACAGTGGTCAAATCAGACAGCAGACTAATAACGTACCTAATTGGGAGAATAACGATGATGAGTCTAGTGTTAAGAAAGGTTTCTTTGCTAGGGTGTTCTGTTGTTCTTAGGTCAATATTTATATTGATTGGTCTTTCTTTGTAGAGTTAGAGTTTGTCGTTTTGCCTATATTATTACGAGTATATGTTTTATTAATAATTTGTTAGTATCACTTTCACTTTCAGGATAGTCTGATAAACGCTCTCAGAGATGAGCGCCTATATGTAAGAATCAATTGGTTTTGATTATATTGACAGTAGTAGTCTGAAGACTTGTATCGTATAGATTTGCACAAATGACGTCAGTACAATCAAATAACAGATAGACCCTATATTGTGGCCCAGTTCCCATATACATAGGATTATAGATCAACTTCCTGTACAATTGGTCAATCGTGTTCCTTTTTAAATTTATTGAATAAATTGAAAATATAAATTAGAAAATTAATTAAATTATAAAAACAAGAGTTTAATATCTTGAGGGTATAAGACGTGTAAGAAAGAATAATAAAGGGATGGGGAAAATCGGGTTAATATCACAATATAATAATGAGATTTGAAGATCAGAAAACGACAAAAGTAATATGCCTTAATGGTAAAATTGCTCTTGTTTTTTAGAAATCAGAATACTAGAAGAATGGGTAGCATGCACTAGCAATAAAGAAAAACTTTGCATACGTGTCTAGAGAAAAATCTTAGAGGCCAGTTTAGACAGTGGTGATGGTTGGAACACCAGCCTTCTTAGAGCCCTTGGAACTGCTGAATAAACCGTTGCTTGAAACACTAATGACACGAAGAGTAAGGAAGACAATGAAGATAAAAAGGGAGAAGAATAAGAAAGCAGTGGAAGCTTGACCCTTACGACATCTGTCAGTGGAACCTTGAGTAATGTTGTTGTAATCAAGGTAATCTTGGTTCTTACAAGAGTGGACTCTTAAACCAGCAGCCATGGCAGAACCTGCAGATAATGTGAAGACAAAGTTCAAGAAGTCAAAGGACAATAAAATAATTGGCCAAGCTAAGGCTTCAATGAAATAAGAGGCAAACCCATAGATAGAGTTGGTGACCAACCCGAAAACAGCAGTGAATAAGGCAAAGTTGACACGGGAGTTGGACCACAATTGACCTTGGATTAAGGAACCGGTAAGACCTAAGATGATGACGAGGAAAACAAAGTTGGTACCTCTTAAGACACCGTCAACAATTGATATAGCCATTATTTTTGTTGTTAATTATTGTAGTAGTTTAAATTAGTGTTCTCGAGAAAGCTTATGATAATTCTTGAGAAATGTAGTCGAGGTCAATTTAGAATATGTCTCGAGCAATTGTATTTTGTATTTGTATTTGTAATTGTACAAACTTTTAAAGGAATTGCCTGACCTTAATCTATAGTAGTTGGTTGAATAGCAAAATTTGAAGGACAAACAATGTTTCTTATATAAAAAAACCCACAAACTTGAATTTTACTAGCGAGCCGCAAAGTACCAGTTGGGTTTCGCCCTTCTAGAAGTAGTTTGTAATAACTTTGCTGGAATTTTCGCCCTGAATTTCATCATAGCACAAATTACAGCCGCATTTCATCATCTTCAAGAAGCTCAACCCGAATTGGCCAAGATTCAACTTCTTTTGTGTACATTTTATCCAAATATGTACAACTTGGGACACTCGAAAACAAGTCACATCTAGTACAGAATAGGAACATTAATAAGCTGCATCCTGACTTGTGATATAAACAACAACTAATCAGAGCTTAACTATTTACACGATGTAAGGCACTTACAAGTCATTGACCATAACACCAGCTTGCCAATCTTTTTGACACAATATTATCTCACTAAAGGAATATACTCCAATATTTTATACAACAATCACTATAGGGTTCTCTCTCTACACCATGTGACCATGATTTATCAAATGTTAAACGCTCATATAGCTTTTTCGGATAAAATTACCTACAATATTTCTGACCATCTTCATGTCGTTTTGTTGAAACTATATATAAATATATTTATGTTTAAACGAAGATATTGGCATTGTGAGTCCTTGGCCCTTTCATGAGAGTTTCTAAGAGGTGGTCGATTTGTTGCACATATATTATTACTATAACCGATCCCGGGATCCAATTATAGCAATTATAGCATTACAATGAGATATAATTTGTTGGACCAGAAACCCATGCCATATTTCGTTGTTATACCTTCTTATTTTCAGTGACGGGATCTATCATTTATCCGAAATTCGGAACTCCATGATAATATCTCTAACAACACAAGAACATAAAATATGATGAACCGGGATCGAATCAAGGTATTTTTCTATCTGAATTTTAAATACATTGAAATCACTAACCCTCAGAGTATACTATTTAAAAGAATTGGGCCAATTCACTTATAAAATCACCAAATATTTAAAAGGTTTCCCTCAATAACTTGAAACGATCGAAAAATAAAAACAACAACTCAACATGAATAGTATGACACCATGCATGGAATTTTTGTTTTTTTTTTGTTTGTTTGCTAGAACAGGTGCATGGACTTGCAGAACCAACTGCAAATCACAGCAAGGTCCGTTAAGACCGGTGGCTTGTAAGTTTGTAACAGCTTGTTATAAGGTGAAACTTGTTACCCGCGGGCCGTGGGCCGTCGGCCGCGGAATCAACTCAGGCAGAGTCTCCCATTCAAACTATAATATTAGTTTTTGGGTCAAAAAAAAATTAACAGCGCGCGCAACATTCACTTAGTGATCACGTGGAAAAATCATACTACCTTATGTAAATTAATAGGACTTATACATAAAAATAAATGCAATCCAAACCATCTCAATAACTCTGAGCAACATATTGGAATAATTTCGTTGCTAAAGTCTTATCATTTGGAATCCCTTTATCATCACCGTCAAGAATCAAAGTTAAATCCTCATCTTCCTTACCTTTTGCGACAATTTCCTTGACTTTACTTAATGGAACCCATTCAGCTTCTGACAATTCGATATCGTGATTAATATTTATATTCTCATCTTTAACGATAGCAACACAACCAATCATGATATTAGCAGGGTAAGGCCAAGGTTGGGATCTAACCATTTTCAACTGTTCAACAACAAGGCCAGATTCTTCCCAGACCTCTCTCTTAACGGCTTGTTCGATAGTCTCTCCAGGTTCGATAAATCCAGCAATGTGTGTATACATTTTCTTTGGAAATTTAGGTAATCTTGTGAAAAGCACTTTATCCTTAGTTGGATTCATGACACATGTGATTAAAACAGGGTCAATCCTTGGGAAAGAAGCATTGGAAACCGGGGCATCTTTAACAAGACAAGGTTCTGAATTTGAACATTTCAACTCGGAACCGCCATTGATTGCAATCGTTGCTGATCCACATCCTTTACAGTACTTAGTCGTGGCTAACCATTCTAAATACATCTTTGCATGAGAGAAGATTGTGGAGTCTTTATAATTTAAAACCTTGTTGACCTCTTCTCTTGTATCCAATGCTTTCAAATTATCATATCCAGCAATCTTCTTCACCAATGTAGGATGTTTGGATATCTCAATGGCATAGTATGGAACCCCTGAATATTGGTTATATTTGAAAGGAGTAAAATGAGAGGTATCTAAGCCCAAGAAATGAATCAATGGCGAGTTGTGGATATCTGTTGATCTTAACTCGTTGTTCTTGGTCCAATCATCGATAATACATCGATTCTCCAATCCGATCGTATTGTAGTTCAAAGTGAAGAGCTTCTTCTGCTCCATGTTGGCAATCGGGGCTAGATTATCATAGAAAATAAATTTCGAGTATGGTGATGTGATGGAATTGGCTATGAATAACGGGTCGGATCTAAGAAAGGAGTGTCTATTTAATGTATTTACGCCAAAATAAATGTCACTAAGCGCTGATTTATGTGTATGTTTGAATCTTCGGAGGATTAAAGAAGTCATTTTAATCGAGATTGGTTTGATTTGGTTGAAATAACTTATATAGTTCGGTTTGGTCCCTTTAATAATTATTGTTGATTAATTGCAAACTTGAATTGAAATCCCATAATTTTATACAGTTATGGGGTAAATTACAATTTGTTCATGCACCGTCATCCAACCCGAATTACTATTTCCCGTTATGTCAATTATTGAGATTTTCCCGATAAAGAAAGTAGTCTGGGCCACAGGATAAATCGTTTGTCAACCTAGAAAAAGTAATAACGTGTGCTTGTATAGTAGATAGAAGAAACTGAAAGCTGTTCACCTTGCAAGTTGATTTCATATTTAATTAATCCCTGTTTTTTCTGTTCTGTTATATTTATATCAAGATCATACTTTTGTAGAATCGGCAGTTTATGATCGCTCAACCAATATCAACATATACTTTCTCCCTCTAACATTTGCCACCTGATTAGAAATCCAAGATTAATCATATTTCTATCCAGAAAGTTCTACACTATTTGTCATCTAGATACTCTTCTTTTCTCCGTTCATATAAGAACCATTGATATTCCAACATAATCATCTCATATCCTCCTTCATAACATAATAACTTCAATCAATCAATCAATGTCAAAATCTGAATTAATGGACATTGGTGAACATTGTTCCTTCTGTGGTCAAATCGACTTCTTACCTTTCAAGTGTTCATGTAAACATACATTCTGTATGCTTCATAGATCACCTGAATCCCATCAATGCATCAATATCAAAGTATCTTCAGAACCATCATCAACAAGAGTTTCATCACCAACGCCCAAATCTCGTGGTGGAAGTGAACCCTCTTCGTCATTCAAGGACATGCCATCTTCACAATCGTTGTTCCCTGATCGATCAAAACCCGTTGAGATCAAATTCAAAACCACAGAGACAAATCCGGTGAGGATTCAAGACTCATCTTCGAAATCGGCAACATCAGCATTGAGTAAACTTAAGAGATTCTTCATAAGTTCTCGACCAAAATCAAAACCAAAACCATCTTCTTCAATGAATCCAACGACAAAAAAAATCATAGCTGTATCCAAATTGAAATCAACAGCTAAGGGAGATTCCAAAATCCCAGCCACAGAAAGAGTATACATCACCGTACAGATCTTGAACGACGATAAGGCAAATACGTCAGTGAAACACCCAATATACATCTCTAGAGCTTGGCCTGTTGGCAGGGCTTTGGATTCTATTGCTGATATTATGAAAGTTAAGAATATTAATAACAGAACTGCCGATGTTAATGAGAAATTGTTTTTGTTTAAATTGGAAGGGTTTAAAAGTGATGATGAACCAGATTTGGTGAAGATCGAAACTGGTGATAGAGTTAATAAAGCCTTAGTCGATGGTGACGAGATCTATTTGGTTAGAGGCACTGATGCTGTATAACAATATTTAATAACACGTCATATTATATCTATTTATTGTTAATCAAGCTTGATTCTAATAGCCTTTGTCTGGATATAACTGTCTAAACTTTCAGACCCCATTTCCTTACCAAACCCACTTTGCTTAAACCCACCAAATGGAACATTCTCATTGAAATCATTGTAAGTGTTGACCCAAACAGTACCGGATTTAATCAACTTGGCAACCTTCAAAGCAGTGGATACACTCTTAGTTTGAATTCCCGCACCTAGTCCATACATAGAATCATTACACATACCAACAACTTCGTCGATAGTGGAGAACTTGGAAATGGTGACAACTGGACCAAAGATTTCTTCCTTTATGATTGGTTCGTTCTGAGCAACGTCATAGAACACTGTAGGTTGGATAAAGAACCCCTTGTTGCCTATTCTCTCCCCACCAGTTAATAATTTAGCATGTTTAGACTCCTTGCCCTTGGCGATGTACTTCATGATAGTGTTGAATTGATCTCTGTTCGTGATTGCTCCTTGGAAGTTTTCCTGGTCAAATGGAGAACCTATCTTGATGTTGGTTTCGATGTAATCCTTGAACTTTGGGAGAAACTCTTCATAAATTGTGTCTTGGATGTATATTCTAGACCCAGACGAACAGATCTGTCCAGCGTTTAAAAAGATACCATTGACGAGATTCTGGAATGTCTTTTCAAAATCACAGTCTTCAAACACAATATGTGGAGATTTGCCCCCTAATTCCAAAGTAACCTTCTTCAAGTTGGATTCAGCAGCCTTAACCATGACATGTTTACCCACAACAGTGGACCCTGTGAAGGACACCTTCGAAATACCTGGATGAGTCAAGATGCTTTCACCACATTTGCCTCCTGAGCCAGGTAAGATAGAGACAACGCCTTCAGGAATGCCAGCCTTTTCCAATAAGGAGGCAACAAAAAGGGCAGATAACGGAGTAGCAGAAGCAGGCTTGATAACCACTGTATTACCAGTGATGATAGCAGGTGCCAATTTCCAAGCAAGCATCAATAATGGGAAGTTCCAAGGTAAGATTTGACCACAGACACCAATTGGTTCTTTGATTGTATAGTTCATATAACCTTCTTCGTTGTTTATAGTACGACCATCCAACTTGTCTGCAAACCCCGCTGTGGATCTGAAATAATTAATAGATAATTGAACATCACCACGGGCTAATGTCAAGGTCTTACCATTGTTGAAGGATTCGATGGATGCGATCAGTTCAAGGTTCTCTTCCATGAGGTCTGCTAGCTTGTGTAACTTCTTTGCTTTTTCTAAAGGTGTCGTCTGTCTCCATTCCTTGTTAAAGGCTTGTTGAGCTGTTTTAACAGCATAATCAACATCTGTAGAATCAGCAGCATACACAGAGGCAACAATTTCTTCTGTCGATGGATTTTCAACTTTAATGGTTTGATTTGTTTGATAATATCTGTTGTTGATGAAGATACCTGTCGGCTGTTCATACTCTAAGCCATTTGGTAAGGAAATCTTTACAGATGGAGCTAGTTCCCTGTTGTATGTAGCAATTAATCTGATGAGTTGTGAAGTGAAGATCTTGTGGGGTCTTCTAGAGAGTGCAGTCTTTGACTTAATAAATAAAGATGGTGGCTACATAGTGACAACATTCTGTTAGTAAACAGTCTGGAATATATCTGTGGTGATAATTGATTGGATATATGTTGACTTACCATCACGTGTTTTTAGTTTCTATGTAATGTGGGATGGATTGGCATCATGAATAATGATGAAACTTGATTCAATACCTACTCAATGGAATATGGGGTCCTTTTATATATTATCATCAGATCTCATACTCGAAATCTTATAGCTTCGGTAAGGTACTGTATCCATTTGTTCATGACAAAGCAAGTATGAATCATCATACTCATTTCTTGGATTCATGATTTGTTAATGAACATAATAGGTACCTAATTATCTATTTTCAGGTGAATTATTTTGAGTTCTAAACAACAGCCGTCCAATCCCTAAATCAAGGCTCAAGGTGTCAAATTTCAACGCCAAACTTCCATAAAGATTTGATAAACGCCTATCTTTTTGACATAAGGTATTGCTCCTAGTCAACAGTCTTCTACGATTCCAGTTATACTCTTAAGAGTTACATAAACCTTTGTACAACCATCAATTGACCTCGAAGTAGTTCCCTAAAGATGGTGTAGTCTTTGTGTAACCAGGTGATTTATGTGTAGTTTGGGTGCAGTTATATTGTGCCACAAAAACACCTGTATCGGCGGAGTTTGTCTATACATGGAAATTTCAGAAACTCCGCTCCGGTGGTATGTACAGCTTACGTAATTGATTTGGCACTTTAACCCCACGTGATTTATATACTATTTGAGATTGAACTCTAGTAATTAGCTCAATTAGGGAATATTTTAGATGAAATAATGATGTCCAGAAATCCACCAGATATGCCAAAGAAGTGAGAAGTGAATCTGTGATCCTATCAGCTATCCAAGTGGTGTCTTAAGTATAGGAGCACATACATATACTAAACACACCAACATCAACACCATCATGGGCAACACGGCATCTTCTTCTTCGCCAAAGGTCAACTCCCAAGACAAAGCCATATTTCAACTAAAGCTTCAGAAAGATAAGCTAAAACAATATGAAAGACGAACAACACAACTGATAAACTCAGAAACAAACCAAGTAAAGATCCTACTACGAGAAGGACGTAAGGATTCCGCAAAGGCCTTGCTAAAGAGATCCAAATATCAAGCAACACTTCTAGAAAATGTCAATAATCAGATATTGAACCTAGACAACTTAATCCATAACATTGAATTCAAAATCATAGAAAAGGAGTTCCTTAAGGGATTAAGTCAAGGTAATGAAACATTAGCTAAGCTTAACAAGGAGCTTAATGTGAACGATGTCACGAAACTTATTGATGAGGTGAATGAAAACATTGAATACCAAAATGAGATTGATGAGTTGTTATCAAACTCCATCGTAGGGAAAGACTACGAAGATGAAATTGATGAAGAATTAGAAGCTCTTGAGAAGGAATATCAAGTTAACAATATGCCTGAAGCAGCTAAGAATGAGATCAAGGACACAGTTATACCTGTTATCAAAGAAGAAAGGGCAAATATCAACACAAAACCTACAGATGATGTTGGCAAGAAACAGAAGAATACCCCACAGCCAATGTTGGCATAATCAGTTAACTATACACATAATAGTATTCATTATTATTATTTTTTAGTATTCAAGATACAAACGATAGCATAAATTTCAACTAAATTCTCATTCTCTGATCTTGTTTATATTATGTAGCGGAATATGCATATCTGATCACATGAATCTGCCGTAAGCATTGTACATTCTATTCAAAGTTTTAGACTTGACATTCGTGGACTTGGCATTCAACAAATCATTAATATCTCTGATCCATTCGGACTTTCTATTGTGTGGTAAGATCTGAAGTCCTTGGTTTCTCAAAGAGATCACTTCCATTAATAACAAACCGTTGATCAAATCAATATCAATGGCTTGTTCTTGGTCATGGTCTTCTTCACAATCAGCTGAATGGTCTGATTGGATTAACAATCTTTCAATATTGTTCATATTCTTAGCAGAGATCACCTTATGAGTCTCGGTATCTTTCCACACTGTACCTTGATAAGTCCAATAACTCTTAATCCACGAGGTCAAATAAAACACAATTATCAAAGAGGGGGAAGCAGCAATGAAACCAAACACCAACTCTTGGGACTTCAACATCTTATCGATCCCACTGATTGCGAGTCCTCCGTCAACCTTACCCTTCTGAACTTGAATCATTAAATTACGTGGCAAGTTACCGACCACCAAACTCTTCAATGGAGTCTTGATACCAGCTTCATAATCCTTCATGATTGGTGTTAAGTCACCTTTGGTAATGAGGCTTTCGATCTCAGCTGTGGATAGTTGGGAATAGTCAATAGAGCTACCAACGCCTGGCTTAATGGAATCAGGATTATCAACGATATAATCAAGGACCATTCGTTTCAAAGAGTTCAAATCAGATTCTAACGAGTTCTGTGAAGTAATTGAGATTTCTGAATAACTGTCATCGTGTCTTATGGTGCTTAGAATATTGTTAATTGGCTCAACAATCCAATTCTCATAGAAACCTAGAACCGTATTGATCAACTTCTTCTGGACAAACTCCACGATTTGTTCACGAGACGAGATTATACTCAATATCGTTGATGGTCCATATAATAGAGAGAGGAAGATAGAAGGCCAATAACGTGTTAATAAAGACGGTCTGTTAAGCTTCTTGATTGTTTCCTTGTCAGCTTTTAAGACTTGAGGGATTAGACGATGGGAAAGTTTGTATAATGTGGACAATGGATGGTCTAGCTCTTCATTGGTCAAACCTTCAGAAACAGCTGTTTGATCTAAGGAGTTTAAGATGAACTCAGTGAGCGAATAAACTTCATTCTCAATATTACAATCCTTGAAGTTTGGTAGGTTTGCAATAAGAGAACCTAACTTGGTGGCGTTTGAGAGTCTGTGTTGTTCGATTAATTTCTTGGTTTCTTCGATTCTGTTGATTATGGATGTGAATGGAGCTCTCATGATAAAATAAATGTAACTCATCGGCTTCTTGTAGAAGGACTTGGAACTGAGAAGGCCAATATTATTAATCGTTAGAGAATTGTTGAAGTTCTTGAAATTAGCGGAGGTCAATATGTTCTTATAAACAGAATTGAACAACGAGTCTTTGTAAAATCTGTAATCAAAGGCCGATGATGATTCTGGAAGAGTGGTGGCTGACGATGAGACCTTGGAGGCAACAATGACATTCTCAGAGAAATCTTCATAGATCTTCTTAAGTAAGCCACTCACATTGAAAGGCAATGTCTGTAATGAATACAATGCAGTCTTCCACTTTGAATTGGAGATAGTGTCATAGTAGTAATACTCATCATCCAAGGGTATGGTGGACTTCAATAGTCCAATAGCATACACCTGATAAATTGCAACGATCCCATAAAGAATAATATGGTTCTCAAGAGACTTGATCAACTTAAACTCTTGATCTGAACAAGAGGCAGAAGATTCTTCATCACTGTTAATAAACGTGAAGACTAAAGAACCCCTAGAAAATGGTTTCAACACCTTTACAACTTCCTTTAAATTGATAGAATAATTGCCGGAGGTTGGTTGGACGTCATAACTCGAAGATTGACAAGAGTTTGATGATTTATTTGGTTCAATATTTGTATTAACAAGGGTTTTGATTCGGTTTAAACTGGATAAGATTGTATCTGAGATCGTTCTCCATTGCTTAGATTTACTTGATTCTTCACTAACTGTCTGTTCCCCATTACTGGAGTTTCTTTGCAAGATGTAAATCTCCGTCAATTGACTGATTATTGAATTGGAAGAATCATCGAGATACAAGATATTATCCTTCAAAGTATCATTGATGACGCTTGATATTGACATTGTATCCGATCTCTGTTCTCTGTCTGGATGTAAGTCTGACTAATACGTGGAAAAGTTGATCAAATTCCTTGAGGTGTTGAACCCTCCAAACTCTTACAAGGCAGTTTACAGAATTTCAAGTAAAGTCAACTCGATCAATCAACAGTTTTAATTCAAAACTGGGCTTATATAATACGTTAGTCAGCTGTGTACAAATTAAAAATTAATTCCTGTCCACTAATCAGTTAATTACTCGAGATTGAATTCCAGAGAAAGATTGGAAGAGAAAACATTCCTATTTCTTCTATTCATGTATGATATTTATAAAAAATAATAAGAATTGTCTTCTGAAGACGGATGACCAAGTTTATTTTAAATCTTGAATTGGTTGCGTTGAGAAATTGGTTAACAATTTTGAGTATAATACCCGACAAGAACATGTACGATGTCAGAATATTTTCAATATCCTTTAATATTCAAAAAACGACAGTTTGATGTATTTAATTTTAAATTTAATTATGATTTAAGAATCTATAGGAATTACTCAGTTAGTTGTTGATAGTACTTATTGACGCTGTGAGTAAATATATATAGTACACAACTTGAAACTTAAATTTGATTGGGTGATTAAAACTCCGTGTACACTATCTTTCAGGTAGAAACATACACATATATACATCAGAATTTATAATTAAATTTCAATATAAATTATTAAGACGTATATATATTATATATATATAATCTAAATAATATTAATTAATTTTATTAAAATTCGTGGTTTAAAATAAATTTGTATATAAATTAATATATCTTATATTATAAATATAAAAATATTTTATCAGCTATATACTATATAATAATTATAATAATATATTATATATTTTAAATTATATAATACTTAATATAATAAATTAAATTAAAATATTATATTAATTTATAAATTTTTAAAATAAATTAAATTAAAATATTGATCTTGATCTCTATAATCGCGTCTATATATTTATTGATCTTTTAAATTTATACCAAAGTTAATAATATTAAAAAAAATATGTCTTTTATGAATCAGAAGCTAAGGGATTTATACAGATCATATAGGACAGATCGAAGATTTCAGTCCTGGATATTATCTTCCATCTTGTAAATTAACACTAGAATAGGCCAAGGCCCACTTCAAATTCGTCAATAGAAACTTGCAAGCACCAGTCCATTCCTCACCAGCAACCTTACTATTCAAAACCAATTTCAACCCACCAATCCTACTCTCATCCAATTTAATCTCATAGGGAACTTCAACAGATTGATCCAACTGTTTCAACCTCGTTATTATCTGTGACAAGATATCAAGGATAGCAAGCATAGCGTCATCGAATTTCGAATGGTTGAACAATCTCTCAATTTGATACTCTCCAGATGAGTAACATTCCAATACCACATGTTTAGCCTTGATGTTGGAGCTTGAAGGCACCGTTGTTTGATCTTCATATTTCTCAATTTTGGAAACGTTCCCCATTGGTCGTAGTTTGTACCCTTTCAGTTTAAAGTTGAGTCTTGATGCTAGTGTAGATAGCAATAGTACCACATCGCCCATCCCAGCGTTGATCTCTTGCCAAGGTACTTTCATGTCCGGTAACGAGCCCAACCTGAGATTGTTTATGGTTCCGAAAGGTCCATTGTGAGAGATTTGGAAGGTCTCGTTGTATATGTTGATTTTTCGGAGTCTTTCGAGGAGCTTCATGTTGTTCTGATAAGTTGTCTGAAGACGGTCTCTTTGATCCAAAGCATTATCGATCTCAAGGGACTTTAAGTTCCTTTGAATTGATTGTTGGTGCTTTTGAAGTTTTAGTTGTTCAAGGTTCTTTTCATTGTCTTTAATCTTGGAACTCAAGGCTTCTTTCTTGTTTTCCAATTCTTTAAGTTCTTCTATTAGAATATGCTCTTCCTTCTTTAGATTTTCAATTTCTTCAACAGCATCTTCTGATTTCATAGGCAAGGAACCAACAGATTTATTTCTCAACTTATCAAGAAATTGTAAATATACATCTCTTTCTTTCGATATTGTATCGTATCTAGCCTTTAAGGTATCCAATAGAACTTCTGAGCAGTCTTTACAAATTGGATAGTCGATCCCTGATTTAGAAGAAGCCACTTGAAAAATCTTGGAAAGAATAGAGATCCTATTAGATAAAACACCTCTACTATCAACTTCAGGATCAGTATTAAATTCTGAAGAGGTTTCATGAGTGCTGCTATGTTGTGGTAATTGCTGATGCCTCTGTTGTTGAGTATTGTAAGTGTTTATACCTGGTGGTACACGACTAGGATCACGATCAAATTGAGGAAGAATCACGAATGAATCGGCGACAACATTCCTTTGCGTGGAATCTTTAGAGTTTGTCTGCGATTGAATTTTCTGAAGAAGTTCCAATCGATCTTTTGGAATGAATTTTGTGTCCTTCGTGAGTGGTCTCTTAATACCATCTGTTGTTTCTTCTCTTTGATAATGGTTCGTGTTTAGCAACAGACTGGTCTGTGATCTACTTAGATCTTGCAAAGAAATGTCAATTGCAAGTGGTAGTTTGCATCGCTGACACGTAAATAATTGTGATTCCGGCATGATACTCAAGGATTTTAATGTAGAAATACAACCAGATCTATCGATGGCCATTGGATAGTGGCAATTTGAGTACCTTATTATATCGTTATCTCAAGCTATAATTTCCAACACTCTAAAAATCGGGGGGTTGTTAAGGGCCACATAACTGGTATTCACAGGTCAGAGTCGGGGATTATATATGCCCGGAAAAACAGGAACAAACGCCCGTTTAGCTTAGTGGTAGAGCGTCGCACTTGTAATGCGAAGGTCACTAGTTCAATCCTGGTAGGGGGCATGTTTGTTTTCTTCAATGCCCGTTTAGCTTAGTGGTAGAGCGTCGCACTTGTAATGCGAAGGTCACTAGTTCAATCCTGGTAGGGGGCATATTTTTTTGCATCGAGTTGCATGCTGTTGCATTTCTTTGTCCTATTACAAATTGGCACCATTTTATTGATTAGGGCAACATTTACCTGGGGAAAGTTGCTGGACTGATCCGAATGGTGGGAAAAAACACCACTAAATAAGCTTGGTCCACTTAATTTACATCTTTTCAACTCCTCAGTACTAATAAAAGATCTTTCAATAATCAGTATTAATTATCTTTGAGAATTAAACACTATCCGTTTCAAACTCACCTGCTACCATATCAGAAAAATTCCTAATTTAAATCAACCAAAATGTCATCAGAATCGAAGCCTGAATCTTCAAAGTCACAGTTACTTCTTGAGATCTCAACACACTCGGAGGAAATTGACTACATTACCCAAAGGCTGGCTGAACATTGGGGCAAAGATACATCACTTGAAGGGTTCGCACGTTGGAATCAGATTGCCTTTGAATCCCCTGTTGCTAGACAAAAAGAGAATGGTCTTGGAATGTATTATTTTATTCTTAAGGATTTGAGTATAAAATCAGAGACCGAATCTTCTGATAAGGAGAAGACTGAAACTGAATCAACAAGCCAAGGTTCTCCTGCTACAAAGAAGAAGTTGGATCAAATTGTTGCCCGCTGTGAGGCTTTGAATAGACCGGTTTTCAAAGTAAGTGGATCAACATTGAAAGAGGTTGTTGCCGTCAATTACAGTTTGGTTTTGACATTTCCAGAGTTCCGTAGACGTGGGTATGGTGAAGTCCTGGTTGAGGAAGTTTTCCAGTTTTGGAAAGATACATTCGAAAGCACCGTAAATGGGCCAGATAATATTGCTATTTTATTCAGTGGTGTTGGCGAGTATTATTCAAGAGCAGGGTTTAAATCAAATGCTGTTAAATTGAATTTTCTTTTCCCAGAAAACGTAACTAATATTTCAAAAGAAGACAATATTACTTATCTTGAATTCAACTCTTACGAGCCTTTGATTGAAAGCTTCTCCTCCAAATTGCAAGAACAACTCTTCATTGAATCAGCTGCAAACCCTTCGAAGATATTATATGCTTTGAGACCAAGCATTGATATCTTTAATTTAATCCATGAACGTGAATTCCTTCAAGCAATGGACAAGACTGAAGAAGATCCATCAAGATACCCAGTCAATTTCAAAGAGGTTGCCAAAGTTGGTGCTACAATAGACAAGTCTAATTTCATTATCTGGTCACATAACATTCCAAACAAGAGAGTGGATGTTCTCACAGTTCAGTATGAAACAACCGAGAAGTTGAACACCTTGTTGAAGGCTGCCTTGAATGAAGTAGTCAAATTCGACTTCATTAAGTTGGAATTCTGGGATTCATCTATTCAATCAGAAGAGCATAAAGAATTATTGAAACACACGTGGAAGAAGGCTGTGTGGGACGCTGACAATGTTGTCACTCCAGCTTCAAGATTGTTTGATGAAAGTGCAGATACTGATTTCGAATGGGTCCATGTTGAACCTTGGACGTTCTACTAGCGAAACAAGAATAGAAATTTAAACATGTAACTAATTTACAGCTACATTCTGGAACCTAATATAACATTGGTTGTGCCTTAATATAAATATGAGGTGGATGTGTTTCAATGTATAATATAAATATTTTAATTTTGGATATTTTATTGCCCACTATCCCAAAATCTCATCCTCACTAGTAGATTCTAGGATCAAAATAATTCTAGTTTGCTGCTTTCCGTTTGATACTATCTAAAAGTTTTACTTTATAGTCTTCCTCTAAGCTCCAATCCGGTTTGATTCTCTCCTCAAGATCACCAACAGTGTTAGAAAGTGCATTTCTTTCTTTATCAATCCATAAACACCGTTTATCAACTGTAAACATTCTGGATCTTGCACAATAAGATTATAGTAATATCCAACGACATAGGTTTTCTTAGAACTGACAAGGGAGAGAGATTTGTGTCTCTTTTTTTTGAAGGATTCATGTCCTAATTTGGAAGCGTTTATTGGTTGATTTCTTAAGAAGGAAATCTCCAATACCAGCGGCTTATAGTCCTTCTCTAATTCTTCTCTACCTCTGAACGCTAAACCTCCTTATGAAGAATCTCTAAGATCTATTGGATCCAAAATCCAAATTATCAGTTCTGAGACTATCCAATGGACTCATCTCAGAATGATACAACATTGTTGTCCTGTCAAAATTCGTTCATATTTGAATATCTTTAAAGCTATGGCTAGAAAGATACATTCTGGACGATCCATACTACATCTACATATGAATATCTGATCAGAAATCGAATAATACATGTCAGAAAACACATCCATTCCTTTTCTTCTTCCTGAAGGTCTGAACTTTGTATACCTCTACAAGCTCACCAAAAAGAGGAACTTTCCTTTTTCTTCTTGTGTTCTTTTGGTAAAACAAATACCCTTGTAACTTGTAACCCATTATTGATTTATAAGTTTTTCAAAGATATAACAATTTTAAGGAGCAGACACTGTGTGGGATCGTGAAATAGAAATTCACACCCGAACATCTATTGATTTCAACAACCTTTACAAATAGGCACCCGAGAATCTAGAATGCAGTGGCGTGTGGCTGATGCAGAGTTTTGTGTGTTGATCTTTGGCACCCGAGCAGTGAGCAGTGAGCAGTGAGCAGTGAGCACACATGGACACGTGGACAATGGACATACTTAATCAGCCAGGCTCCAGCTAGGTTATAAAGAAAAAGTTACAGCTTCGATATTTGCATGTTAGGTATACTAAAATTTATATCCGTCACTATAACAGCTGTACAACTAACTTATCCACTAATTCAAGAACTACAGCTCTAGCCTGTCAGGGACATCTCTAGTGAGCACTGAGTGGTATTTAATCCGAAAATTTCCCGAGCCACAATAAATCTCGCACCGTATCAGGCAATAAGCGCGTAACTATTCAATTATTCGAATCGTGCATAATTTTCAACGTGATAGAAGAAAGACACCCGCAGGCTCCTACAGCTAGTTATGGGATCAAGTTTCAATAATTGCTGAATATCAGCTGCTGGCAGATTTGAATATTGCTTGATCTTGTATCGTGTATCGTATGGGAAGTTGCAAGAATAGTACTGCTGCTGCAGTTGACATGAAAGTTGATCTTAGACCCAGGCCAAGAACCCTGAAGGCTGAAGGTATAAAGGGGCCTTGATTCCCACGTCTTTTAGACACTCATGATCCAAGTTCCTTCTTAACA
>JAKUBK010000078.1:0-22573 GCA_030566875.1 Waltiozyma chaumierensis | reverse complement strand
TAGGTTCCATCTGGGACATTACGATCATCATGTATTTTCACTTCCAAGTACGGTCACACAAGACAAACCCAATCTGAATGATCCACTATACTGCCTTTGCCATAGAATAAGAAAGACATTCCATCATCTCTTTCAGTTCTGTGAAGTATAACAGTACTTATGGAAGGTAGTCATTAAAGAGGGTCCAATTTTTTTTTTCAATAAAAGTTTCAATTATAATACAAAAACCTAATAACACATACGCCTAATTTAGCTGATAACCTCTATAAAGACAAATAAACCTCCAATTTAATAACATTTCCAAATTTTTCATCATTCCAAACTTCTTAACTTGAGATTTTCAAATTTAAATTGTTGCCAACCTTAACATTCATATAAGAGCAATCAATGGATTCCAATTATCTATTGAATGTTCACCTGCAATCTCAAAGTCTTAAGAAACTTTCCATATTCTTCTATGCCGTTAAATATCAATCTGATTTCAAAATTATCAGCTGTTCTTCTTTTTTTTCCTCAACAATATAATATCATTCATTCAAATAATAATTAAAAGATCACCTCTTCTTCAATCAATCATGAGAATCTTATCATAAGCAGTAAATCATCTATCTTCAAGTCTTATACTTCAACCGCTTTCGATTCAGTTTCCTTCTCGTCAAAACATAGTTTAGTAACAACTGGGCCATATCTTTATGTTAATATTTCATGAACAATTGCCTCTGATTGCTTAGTGTTGGACAATTATGAAACCACTAACACTCCTGTAAGAACAAGACCATTAGAACCCTCATTAATTCATATTGATTCCACCCGAATTATTAACTTTTACCGTGTTCTTATTTGAAAAAACCAATCCATGCCGTGTGAAGAAAGTCTCAATCTGACGAAACTGTTCACGCTCTAGGAATGTCGATACATCTGGATACTCAATTCTCATATCCTTCTAATTCCTTTCATCATTTCTCTGTAGTAGCCCTTCATCTCGTAATGAGTATGAAGTACATCCTTCAAACTTTCCACCCAAAAATCCAACCACTGCTTCAAACTGTACCTTCTAGCGATTCTCACAGACCACAATATTTCCACAAATGAGTTAAGGTCAAACAGAGCTTCTGGGGCCTCTCTCACTGGGAAGTATATATCTGATATCTGTATATCCTCCACCGTTGGATCCTCTTAATGTGACACTTCACAGAACTGAAAGAGATGTTGGAACGTCCCCCTTGTGCTATGGCAAAGGCAGCATAGTGGATCATTGAGATTGGGTTTGTCGTGTGTGACCGTACTTGGAAGTGAAAATGCATGTTGATCGTAATGTCCCAGATGGAACCTATGCAGAGCCTCTAAGATTCCAGGGTAGGGTGTCTGTGCCCGGTATGATCATATCATATTACGGCTCATAAGTATTGTGATACTTTGCAGAACAGAAAGAGATGTTGAAATGTCTCCAACCCACAGTTTTGTAGAAAGTTTAGAATATTGAGACCGTTTAATATGGGGAAGAAAAAGATCTTTTTATAGACATAAAAAGCGCCATCATAGTATAGTGGTTAGTACAGTTCGTTGTGGCCGAGCAAACCCAGGTTCGATTCCAGGTGATGGCATTTATTTTTATCATCCTGGCCTTTGATGTTAATTCTCATTCATAGTCTGTTGCTCTCTGTTCAATCTATACAAATTGGGAAACGAAGGAAGAACATCAGATTTTGGGGCTTGGAATGCAAAAGTGCTCAATTAATCTAAGGAACTATTCCAACGTTTTCCTGTAGCTTGTATAAAAGTATCTCTAATATTGATTGATTCAATTTTTAACAAGATGCAACTTTAAACAGAAATAATCGCGGCGCATTTGTAATTGCCGACGCATATACAACAAACTTTTTGAGGCACGAGTTGAATCTGACACAATTTCAAAGTTGGAAAAAAACCTGATTACAACTTCAGGAGGTTTGTTTGTTATAGGTTGAAAAAAGACCAAACAATAACCTAAAACGAAATTTTGTTAGAATTTAGAAAGGGAAAATCCAAACTTTTACAATTTTAGATATCTAAGCTCTTAAATCTTCGATAGGTTATTTACTCATTAGTCTAGTTTCACTATCCTGTGGAAATACCACTAATTGTCCACTTAACATCAGTACTTTCATCAGCCCATTATTTTTGTAAACGGACTAAAGAATTTTTTTTATTGAAAGAAGTAAATACAATCTCTTCAAAAAAATACAATAACACCCCGTTTTATTAAAGTATCAAAAAATTGGACTAGAATTTCACCAGTCAAAGCAGACCACATACCACTGTTAGCAAAAATACCCAATACTTTCGAAATGGGATGTGTTGCAAGCTCAGAAAGTTCTGAGAACTACGAAAATGAAGAACAAGATCCTTTCTTACAAAGTAAGAGAGCCAACGCTGCTATTGAGAAAAGACTACAACTTGAAAGACAACGCGAGAAGAACGAAGTAAAACTTCTTCTACTGGGGGCTGGCGAGTCTGGAAAATCCACTGTTCTGAAACAGATGAAGTTATTACATCATAACGGTTTCACTCATCAAGAAAGACAACAATATTCTCAAGTCATATGGGCTGATGCTATTCAATCTATGAGAATCCTTATCATGCAAGGCAGAAAGTTGGGTATTCCTTTGGACTGTGACACTCCAGCTTCCCCTTTGGCTCCATTTAAGAACGCAGTGCTTAGAGCTAAAGTATTAGACCATGTTAATACAGATATTGCTGGTGGAAGTAGTTTCTTGAACGACTATGTTTTGAAATACAGTGAAAGAAGTGAGGCTAAGAGAAGAGTGCTAAGTACAGGGTCCACTGGAGCTGTTTGGGATGCTGCAGAGGGTAAAACTAATTCGAAGGGAAAGGAAGCTGATATACCTGAAGAACCTGAAGATGAAAAGGCTGCCAATTTACAAGAAATAAAGGCCGGAATAACTACTATCAGACCAGGAGTCTCTGCTATAAATTCGTCTATTTTGAGCACAGGTAGCGAGAATATCACAAGGGAAATAGTTGCGGAAGCTATAAAACAATTATGGAACAATGATTCAGGGATCAGACAATGTTTCACTAGATCCAACGAGTTCCAATTGGAAGGTTCTGCTTCCTATTATTTTGAGAATATTGAGAGCTTCTCCAACCCAAATTATATCTGTACCAATGACGATATCTTAAAAGGTCGGATCAAAACAACAGGTATAACTGAGACAAATTTCAACATCGGGCCTTCTAAATTTAAAGTTTTGGATGCTGGTGGTCAACGTAGTGAGAGAAGAAAATGGATCCATTGTTTTCAAGATATTACTACAGTACTTTTCGTTCTTGCTGTTTCCGAATACGATCAAATGTTGTTTGAGGATGAGAGGGTCAATAGAATGCATGAAGCTATAATGTTGTTCGACTCATTATGCAACAGTAAATGGTTCCAGAACGTGCCATTTATCCTGTTCTTGAATAAGGTTGATTTGTTCGAGCAGAAGATTAGAATGTCACCAATAAAGAAGTATTTTCCAGAGTATCAGGGTAAGGCGGATGACGTTAACCAAGGTTTGAAATATTTCGAGGATATCTTTTTAAGTTTGAACAGATCCAACAAACCTATCTATGTTCATAGAACTTGTGCAACTGACACACAGTCTATGAAGTTTGTGTTGACAGCCACCACAGATATGATCATTCAGCAAAACTTAAAGAAGAGTGGGTTGTTGTGAGGATAGCACTTTTAGTGATTAGAGATCTGTTTTGGGAGTTTTCTTGTTTTAATGATACTATTTTCTGTACTGTTCAATATTTGTTCTAAGGACTAGTGTTTTGTTTTATCTTATCTTGTCTTGTGCTATGTTGTTTAGCATTGTTTCTTATGTTTAATCTCTTTAATATTTATAATCAGACTTCGCTGTACTCTTGTATACAAGGGGAGAATTAGGTTGAAGTGCTAAACATAGAAAAACACTCACGTGACTAGTTTTTAATCCTCTGAGCACACGCCGATTTTATGTTAAGAGCAAGATAGGCGGAGGAGGAGCCTAGACGCCTTCTACATTATAAATCTGAACAATCATGTTTCTAATCAATTAATTCGATTAAAAACACTAAACTAAAAGGAGTATTTCAATAGCTCAATTTCCTATATCTTGTACTTAAAACCTAAGATCACACCCCTACTATCTATACTCACCGACTTCAAGCCAATTGAAAGATACTACCCTTCATAAATGTCGATCCAATCAGGAAACATAAACCAAATAGAGTATCTCCCACTCTCCCAAATACACCGTCCAATACCACCAGTATTAGATCATGACAAGATAGATACAATGATTTCCCAGTTGAATGGTATACCCATTGCTTCATCGACGTGTTCTTTAGAGCAAGCTCGTGATTTGAATGGTGAATTGCCGCCAATCGATGTCTTAGCCGTTAGAGAAAAGGGTAAGACTTATTTCTTTGCGTTTGGTGGCTGTCATCGTTTTAAAGCTTATGAGAGTTTCAATGACGATGAGAGATTGGTTAGGTGTAAGGTGTTGCCTGCTACTAAAAAACAATTGAACTTGTACTTGGGTGGTTCGGTTGATTCATTCTTTCAATAGTTATCTGTTATTGAAGCGGTGATAATCATTAATGAGGTGTATTATACAGTTAGCTATACAAAAATTTGATGATTAAGCTGATCATTTTATTTTGTATTGAAGAGACATATGATAAAAGTTTGGAATTAACAGGGCTGCTTATAATTCAGTTGATCAAGAGAAATTTCAATGATTAATACTGATTCCACCTTAAGAACTAATATATCTGGATAATTTCTGTTTAATCAAGACAATTAAATTAATTATTAGTTCACAGTTCCTGTGGTCTTATCCCTTTAAACTTTGATACATGCTTACTAGTATTATTACAGTAAATGCATTAAACTAGATAATGATACATGAGCTTTAAAGCTGATAAATTGCTAATGAAGATTTACAAATTACTTCTATTAACCTCAAAATTCCGGATCAAAATGATGTCCGCTTTTAAAATGACTATCTTGGAATGATGTTTATTCTGTTTCAAGTCCCAGCAGAGGGTTTGTTCTAGAATTGAACCTCATTTGATTTTGGGATCAGTATACATTCAGACACCACTTGAATCTACACCCTAAATTTCATGAATGTGATATCTCATCTCAACAGAAGTGATTAATTACTTTGTTACCAACTTCTACAATAAACCAACCACTTCAAAAATTTTCCAAAATTTCCAAACTCAGTAAGTACAATAACATTTAAGTTCAACGACCACTTATAACCAATGACAAAAACTGAAGGCAAGGCGAATAGAATAAAAAGACACATAATGAAACCCAAACATAGAACTTCTTCAAAGCTCTTAGCGACAACAAACAGGATGATACCCTTTAATTTCAACCAAGTCACAACCATTTACAACAACATATCTAGAAAACACACATGAAGCCAGTTAAATTTCTTAATTATACAATACAGAGAAGATATTTCTTAAATCCAACTTCCAAAAAGAAACATTCATTCCTAGTATTGCACAGAATTAACTACAAGTAATTGGTAAAAAGAAAATGGTCCCTAGCAGGATCGAACTGCTGATCTTCGCGTAACAGTAATATTAGCACGACGCCTTAACCAACTGGGCCAAGGGACCTTTTTGATAGATGTAAAATTCTCCATAGAAATCTACAGACGACTGATTATGAAATAAATCGGTTTCATTATTTTCTTGATTTTAGCTTCCATTTAGCTTCCATGCTTCTTATACTGACAATTTTCATGAAAGATTGTCTATAAAACACATATCGGCCTTCTTAGTCTCTGTTGGCTTGATATCCCAGTGTGTCTTCTCTTATTACCATGGTTGTATATTCGTGGAAAACCTTCTTTTGAAAACGTCTCTTTTGTCATTGATTTGAGTTGTGAGTGGGAACACAAGATTCAGCTGTATCTAGAATGTTTGTTGTTGAATCATGATTTTGTTTAATTGTGATTGTTTGGTTCGTAGAATTGTTTGTTTAATGTCCTGCTGTGTACAGGGCAGTGGATTGTAATAATCATTTTCAGGTTGTCACAAGAGTTATTGCCACTAATAGCGAATAAAATCAAAGTATTAACCTGAAAATTAACCAAGTGATCAATTGTTGCAATAAATTTTAAAAATAATTAAATGTTGATTCATGTTTCAAACCTTAGTTTTTCACCAGAAACAATTAGGGAAAGCTACCCTTTTGGGTTATTTATAGTTATTTATTAGTAATACAGATTTGATATCAAAAAAGAGACTAGCATTAAATTGGAAATTAGAGTGGTGGAAGATGTCTAGGCCCACGTTTCGATGTCAGACACGTGTCAAAATATTACCATCAAACCAATTGTTTCTCAAATAATTATATGATTCATGAACTATATTGATATAGTCACACGTCGCACGCATTATAAACAACTTATATTTAGTTTTTAAATTAGTCAAAGGGTCCTACCAATTTGGGAAATACGACAGCCAACTGGATTTACTTGATCTGTTTAAATAATTACAGCAATATATAGAGACAACACTAAAGAACTAATACAAATGCCTTAAACTATGATACTTATAAGTTGACAAGTTGTTCAATTATTGGAGAAACAGCAATTATAAGCTGACAATTGCTGGATACTTCCTGATCCCCAATGATCAAATGAAAACGTGGGCCCAAATTCAATTAAAAAAAAGTTCCAAGACAAATAAAAATGTCAAGGGACATATAACATAAAAAAAGTCTTGGAAGTTTTCATCATCGCAAAATTTCCTCTTTCGGAAATTCGGAATGGTTTCTTTCAAAATCACCTTCCCATTTAGGCAAAATTGCAGGTCTTTGACACAATCTAAGCCCCAATGAGGGAAAAGACAAACTTTAATTCCAAGACTTTGGGCGTTATCAACCTTATAATTATTTTTCTTTTTTACTTAAATTATATCAGCTGAATTATTAGTATTAACTGATCATCTGAAATCTTTGAAATTGACCAAACACATGGGGCGGCAGTGCCTTTAAGTTTAATGAGAATAGTTCAGCGTGCTAGTGTGCTAGTTAGTTAGTGATAAGTATAAAGATATCTTTGTATCCTCATCTAAACGAGATAATGTCTCTAAAATCCAATTACTCTTTTGCATAGTGATCATCCAATTCAATTAATTAAGACCTATATCCACACATTAAACAAAAATGGCCACATTACATGAATTTGATTACATCTTTGCTATTGCAATGATCTTTGCTGCTTTGGATGCCTGGAATATTGGTGCCAATGATGTTGCAAATTCTTTTGCTTCTTCTGTTTCTTCTCGTTCTTTGAAGTATTGGCAAGCTATGATTTTAGCTGCCATTATGGAATTTTTAGGTGCTGTCTTGGCTGGTTCAAGAGTTTCTGATGCTAT
Organism: Waltiozyma chaumierensis; assembly: GCA_030566875.1. Classification (NCBI taxonomy): domain Eukaryota; kingdom Fungi; phylum Ascomycota; class Saccharomycetes; order Phaffomycetales; family Wickerhamomycetaceae; genus Waltiozyma; species Waltiozyma chaumierensis. Next base: position 15,139 of record JAKUBK010000078.1, on the reverse strand, counting down.
TAGATCCAAAATTATTGATATCCATTCTTTTGACACACCAGCTGTTTTAATGCTTACTATGGCTTGTGCTTTAGTTGGTTCTTCTATCTGGTTAACCTGTGCTACTAAGATGGGTATGCCAGTTTCTACCACTCACTCCATTGTCGGTGCTGTCATCGGTTCCGGTATTGCTGCTGTTGGTGCTAACAATATTGTTTGGGGTTGGAAGGGGTTCTCCCAAATTATTGCCTCTTGGTTCATCGCCCCTGCCATTTCTGGTGCTTTTGCCTCCATTGTCTTCTTGATCTCCAAGTATGGTGTTTTGGAAAGAAAGAACAACATTAGAAACGCCTTTTACTTGATTCCATGTTGTGTCTACCTAACCTTCTCTGTTTTAACTATGTTGATTGTTTGGAAGGGTGCTCCAAACTTAAAGTTGAACAAGTTGAGTTCTCATGCCGTCATTGGTTCCATCTTTGGTGTTGGTGGTGTTGCTACTGCTATTTACTTGATCTGGTTACACCCATACTTATACAGAAGAATTGTCCATGAAGATTGGACCTTGAAGTGGTACCATGCCTTTGCTGGTCCAATGTACTGGTTCAAGTCTACTGATGATATCCCACCAATGCCAAAAGGTCACAATTTAGTCACTGATTATTATGAAGGTAAGAGATTCGAAGAATACGATGCCGAACAGGACGAAGAAGAAGAAGCTGGTTCTACTGAACAAAAGTTGCAAAGAGATTTAGAAAACTTGGAAAACAAACACAATGTTGATGATTCCACTCACTCTGTTACTACTGCCCCATTGGAAGAATCCAATAAGCAAACCACTGCCCAATTATGGTGGTCTTTATTAAAGCAACCATCCCAATGGCCAAGATTGATCTGGTTAGTTTTGATTCACGGTTTCGTTCAAGATGTTATCAGTAACCAAGTCAATTCTGGTGGTCCATTGTCTGGTGATATTAAGGACATGCATTCCCGTGCCAAGTACTACGATAACAAGATTGAATATTTATTCTCCCTATTACAAGCCATCACTGCTTGTACTATGTCCTTTGCTCACGGTTCAAACGATATTGCTAATGCTGCTGGTCCATTATCCACTGTTTACCAAGTGTGGACCACTAACAAAATTCCAACAAAGTCTGAAGTTCCAATTTGGGTTTTATGTTACACTGCCGCTTGCTTGGTTATTGGTTGTTGGACTTACGGTTACAACATTATGAGAAACTTGGGTAACAGATTGACTTTACAATCTCCATCCAGAGGTTTCGCTATTGAATTAGGTACTGCTTTAACAACAGTTATTGCCACTCAATTATCCATTCCAGTTTCTACCACTCAAGAAGCCGTCGGTGCTACTGTTTTTGTTGGTTTCTGTAACAAGGATGTGAAGGCTGTTAACTGGAGAATTGTCTTGTTCTGCTACTGTGGTTGGTTCGTTACTTTACCATGTGCTGGTCTTATTGCTGGTCTTATTAATGCCATCATCTTAAACGCTCCAAGAGTTGGTGGTGTTTACACTTTACAAGGGTAATTATTATTACTATCAACTTGGTCTGTTGCATCTTGGTCATTGATTGATCATTCTTATTTGTTTCCAATACTTTTCTCCTAATATCTTTGTATAATATTTTATCGACTTAGCTTATAGACGTCACATTTTGTTAATTGTATTCTAAAAAATGTAGTTAGTTATCAATATAGTTTGTGTCCCACAGGTCTATGGTCCCGGGTTAAATGAATACAATGAATTTGATCCTTTTAAATTAAAGAGATTGTAAATATATTTAACAGTATACAGAAACACACATGTTCATAACTTGATCAGATCAATCAATATAAAAAGAGCACCTAAATTCTAATAGCCTTGGACCTTGGCGTAGTTAGGTGGATACAATCTTTTGTAGATAACCTTACCCAACCAAATAGGAACAATAGAACAGGTCAAAATAACAGCCAATTGCCAAAAAAAAGTAACAGAGATCATGAATGATAAGTCAAAGTACTCAGCCAATAAAGGAATGGATCCAATGAAGACAACTAAGGTGGCAGCCTGAGACAGAATCATCTGCCAACTCCAGCCATGAATTTCAATGACAACCATAGCTAATTCGTTCAAAACTAATGCGGTGAAGCATAATGAAACCATCTTAGTGAAATCAGCCGGATCAATACTGGTGAAATATTGGGAGAACAACTGAATAACACCTCCTTGAAACAGAGAAATACCACACCAAACAAAGAAAGTAGCATAACTTAAAGACTTACCAGAGGTCAATTCATGGTACAATTCAGGGAAGACAAAACACACTTCCTTCTGAATGTCGTAGTCATAAACCAAGGCAAAGACTGGCATCATGGTGTAACAAGTGGCGTAACCAACCATCAAAAACCCAGTGATTAGGGCAATCGGTTCATACTTGGAAGTAATAGAGAAGATAGCTTGCGCAACAGAGATAAGTAAACCTCTATGAATCACAAATTGACCCAACTTAGCGGATCTCTTATATGAGTTTCTACCATGCCATAACAACAAAGTAGTCAAATGACAGAATTGAGTGATGGAAAAATCAGCAGCCAACGAGGCTTGTTTACCCTCCTTACCAACGATACCGACACCAACATCTGCACACTGAATCATACTGACATCGTTACCACCGTCACCAATACAACAAACCCTCTTACCAGTGATTTCCCTGATGAAGACAGCAACGTCGGCCTTCTGTTGAGGAGTACAACGACAAGCAATGACACATGGCAAATACACCACAATATCGAAGAATTCCTGTCTGAAATGTCTCAAGTATAACCCTAAAGACTCACCATCGATCAAAAGACATGCCGACGTGTTGATTCTGACAAACTCCAAAGCATTCATGGCACCTTCTGGTTTAGTCATCTTAGTGATAGTATGGACGTATTGTCCTCTAGAGATCAATCTGGCACTGACTGAGACACAACGGGCTGTTTCGACTTTATCACCTGTTAACATCCAAATCTTGACACCAGCATTTCTTAATAATTCAATAGAAGATTTTACGTCTTTCTGTAACTTATCTTCAACACCTGTCAATCCCAACAACTCCAAATCACTTTCCAAATATTGTGAGATGACTCTTTGCATTTCAGAATCTCTGTCCAACATTGCTGAAGAAGCCTTAGAATATTTATCCTTGAATGTATCGTATAACTTGGTGCTTAATTTCTTTCTACCAATGACCAAAGTTCTCAAACCTTCTCTAGCCATGTTACCAGTTTCTTCATCCAACCAATCATTGCTTTGAACGATTCTGCTCATCACGGTATCGGCACCTTTTTGCAAAAACCAAAGTTCATCCTTCTTGATATCTTGAACGACAATACCCATTCTCTTGGTATCCGAGTTGAATGGAAACACCTGTAAGATATTGTAGTTCATGACTTGTCTAGTGGAAGCATGCATCAAAGTGATACTATGGCGATCACGTTTAAAAAGCGAAAGACCAACTTGTTCTGTGAATTTGACAATGGCAACTTCATCCGGAGAGGCGGCTTGATAAGTGATCTCACCATCTTCGATTGATGGTGTAACGTTATGGCAGATAGCTAAAGTCGTCACCAAATCACGAACACGATTGCCCAAATCTCTCTTGTTGTGTGAGTTGCTCTTGGAGTCAATATTCTTAACATGATCAGTCACAATATCCATCGTATCGGAGGCATAAGAAACAGTACCAAGGTGTAACTTCTTCAATTCCATATCGTTTTGGGTCAAAGTACCAGTCTTATCAGACAATAAATATTCAATTCTACCCAAGTCCTCTGGAATAGTACTTGTTCTGACAATGGTATCCTCAATATCCTTGTCATGTTCAATTTGATAGGCATACACTGATTTGGCCAAATCTAAATTGACTCTTAAAGAAACTGGAATAATGGTGGAGAACAAAATTAAGAATCTCATGACATCGATGTACCAAGTAGAAGAAAATCCATGGATAGCAACCAAACCAAATGATAAAACAAACACACAGACACATAGAATCTTGGAAATCCTATTGATTTCAAGTTCTAAAAGACCAGTCTTGACACCGGACTTAGTAGTGTTCATAGCTTGTCTCGTATCACTACCAGTGTAGACAATACAACCGATAGCAGTACCAGAAGCCAACACAGTGTTTGCCCACATAGTATTATCAATTGTGAGACCAGTTGAGTGTCCATCGTAGTTTAGTTTACCCAAAAAGGAGTGGATGGATTTGGTTGGTGCAGTAACAGTAACAAGGATACTCTTCAAGTCGTCAAGAGACAGGTTTTGTGTCAATGGAGAAGCGATTCTTAACTTCCAATCTGTTTCACCATCCAATTGATCTGTCTTAATGAATGATTCACCCGTGGTCTCACTGGACTGTAAAAGAATCATATCAGCTGGGACTCTTTGATCCTTGGAAATCTTAACCAAATCACCAACAGATAATAACTTACCGGGAACTGGTTTGGAGTGACCAATAACTTCAAAAAGCTCATTATTAGCTTCTGAATCACGTCTTCTTCTCTGTATATCATCGATAGCTTCTTTGCTCATGGTCACTGTGAGGACGAAGGCCAATGGGACGATGTACGACGAGAGATAACCAATTCTTAAAGAAGGAACAGCTTGAGATAGAGCAACCACCAAGAAGTAAAGGTTGAAGAAGAACTTGAACTGTTCATACAAGATGATTGGAATGAAAGTGATTGGATTATACTTGGCGTTGGAAATCGCATTGGATGGATATGTGGTGTTGGGTATCCCTGGATAGATATTTCTTTCCACGTTCTTCTCAGTCAGTCTCACGATTTTGTTTCTATTTGGGTTTAAAACATTAAGACACTGGTCCCAGAACTTGTTCAAAGGTGTAGTCTCAGTGGCGCTCCTGAGAGGCTCATCGTTGATAGTTGATTCATTGGTGTTAACCAGTGGAACGCGGTCTTCAGTATTGGAAAGGAGATCCTCAAATGAGTCCTTATGCGAACCGTTGTTGTTGTAACTGGACATATTTTGTAACGGTATACCGAAATTGCTGTTGGAAGTACTGCTATTCCTACTTCTGTAATCACTTGAGAAACGGGTATCTTGTAAAGTTTGTAGAGCTGCTTCTAAAGAATCGTCAAATTGTTGATCAAATGATGACGTGCTTGATTGTCTTTTGTTGATAAAATCAGAATTGGAAGGAGCCATTTATCAAATGTGATGTTTCTATTAATGCTTTATATCTGTAATCTCCATAACAAGATTTAGATACCGATGAGTTGAGAATTGCTGTAGGCCAAAAGGTCGGGAATGGAGATGTGTGTTTGGCTTTGATACTTGGATAAATGTTGTTGTTAAATCGTCCGCCTCTTAATGAACAGAATATCAATAGCTTGGATGTATGGCGAAAACCAAAAAAAAAAAAAAGAGTGAACCCAGAGAGTGAAGGCTGGAGCTGGTAATTTGTGCTAAAAAATCAGGAGACTAATCAATAGATTTATAAGTCTGTTAGTGTTGATTATTCCAAGACGTAACTGTGATCTGAAGACCCCTTTGCCGCCATCTATGTTATATGAGATATGACCTAGATCACTTCAGAATTTAAGAGGACAGCTGTCAGTGGCGCAAGAATCAATCACGTGACTATGGAAAATTTTACAGACGTTGAAATTTCAGCATCCAGAATCGTTGCAAATGTGCTGAGATTATATCACTACATGGTCTTTAGGATTCAAGCAAAGTAGAATATTTATTATTCTACATGACTATCTGAGAACAAGATCAGGTTGAAGTTTTACTGTAAACGTTCTTCGTAGTTCATATCACATAAAATATTTTTATTAAAACATGATAATATGAAATATCGATAAAAGACAAACAAAACCTCCAAAATGCAAAAATTAAACTTTAATGTTCCAAAATATTATTTATTTAAATTATATCAGTAATTCAATAACTTATTTCTTAGACTTAGAAGCCTTCTTTTCCTTTTCGGCTTGTTCCTTTAAGACACGCTTGACGATCTTTTGTTCTTCAATCAAGAAAGCTCTGACAACTCTTTCCTTGACACAGTTGGCACATCTGGAACCACCGTAGGCTCTGGAAACGGTCTTGTGGGTCTTAGAGACTTGAGCGTATTCTCTTGGTCTTAAAGAAGAGACACCTGGTAAAGCAATACCACAGTCACCACACTTTGGTCTGGTACCGATCTTCTTAACGTGTTGAGCACGTAAGACACCACCTGGGGTCTTGACGACCTTAATCTTGTTGGATCTGGTGTTGTCTAGTTCAGTATTGTTAGTATTTAAAAATTCATGATGATTTCTCTTGGTATCTGAAAATGCGCCAATAACAAAGTTCACACGTTCCTTCTTAATCGTTCTGAAATTAAATAGTTGAATTCTGATAATTCAAAGTTTGGTGAGCAAAGAGTTTGTTTATGATGATGTTGAAGAGTTGATATTTGCTCTTAATCTGAATCTTGTGAAAATTTGACATCGTTGAGCCTATGGAGAAGAATAGTAACATCAACTACGGATACTAAAACTGGATGAAGTGTCATGCTATCTTTGGTTTGTGAATTTTCGTTGGTATAGATGTTGTTGAGTGATACAAGTTTATTGCACTATTAGTTGTAGCTGGGTGAAATCTTGATGGATTGAACTTTGGAATAGTAATGGGATTGCCTAAATCATTAATTCATAGATTGTGTTGAACGGTATTTCCTATTATCATAGACTAACATTCCCATAAATTCATCATCTACATACATGGGTTTCTTCTTCTGTAGGTAACTCTGTCAGCCATTTTGATGTGTCGTTAGATAGAACTATAACCTTCAGACTCCTAGCCTGTACATGCTGTGTATGTTGATATTGAATTATGGCGATATATTCAATTTTCGTTTTCGAATCCTGCAATGCTCTGGGTGCTGGATCGTGTGAAAAAAAACCTTGAAGAGTCCCGCGAGTATTGCCGAAAGTGGAAGTGGTGTTCTGATGCAATATCGTTGCCCTTCCTGAATTTTCAGAACTCACGTGAATGAGGAGCCCTGTTTTGGAAAAAGGAAACAGATTGTTTGGTGTTGGGGTGTGTGTCTGTCACATATTATCGGTTTCACTGAATATGGAGAAGATAAGCGCATAAAACATATAGGAAACCTACCACCAATACTTTATATTTAGTTTAGACTCTGACTTCTAAAAGAGCTCTCAGTGTTTAAACTGCACAAGTTTAAATAAATTCAAAATTAGAGTTATTATAATTTATGAGAAACAATCAATGCTTTTCATTCATTAAAATTTAGTACGGTATATATATATATATAGCATGTCGAATGAAATCAACCGATCAGAAATCAATTCAATATAGACTAGAGATATCCATCTAGTTATCTAAAGCAATAGCTTCAACTTCTAAAGCAGCACCCAATGGTAAAGCCTTAACAGCAACACAAGATCTGGCTGGCTTGTGGGTGTTGAAGTACTTAGCGTAAACGACGTTGAATTCAGCAAAGTCATTGATATCAGTTAAGAAGACGTTGACTGTATGACTGTTAGTATATGTGGTTTATGATTTCTTAGGTTCAATAGATCTTTAGTTTTCCAAAATTTTTATCAATTGAAACGAAAAAGTGAAATTTAAAATTGAAATGAAGTTAACTTACTCTTAACAGCTCTATCTAAACCAGAACCGGCTTCTTCCAAAATAGCCTTTAAGTTAGCAAACACTTGTTCAGCTTGATCAGTGATAGAACCCTTGACAGCTTGGCCTTCTGGGGTGAATGGAACCTGGCCAGAGACATAAACGAAGTCTTGAATTAGATTGGTTAGTAATTTGTAATTGATTTTAGAAATGATGTCTAACCGACATGTGTTGATGGTGAGATGATTAAATTTAACATACTGTTGGCCTTGATAGCTTGAGAGTAAGAAGCAGCAGCTGGTGGAGCGTTCTTGGTAGCAACCTGTAATAGTAAGCTTGTTAGTGATAATTCTACCAGATGTCAAGGCAATGAGCTCCATGAATTTTAACAATCTTGACACAAAATTGATATAATTGATAATCAACCATGGATATATAGACCCCATAATGACATACTGGAGTAATAGTAGATAAAGATCTGGAGGACATTGATAAAGTGGATCTTAAGGTTGGTTGTCTGGCAATTCTAGTTAAGGCGCTAACAAATGACATTGAATGAAGTTAAGAATATAGATCTTGTCAGATTGTTTCAAATGAATATACGATTGTACTAAATGATTACAAGTTCAATTTTGGAATCTTGGTTTGTAAATAATATTACATATTCGATGTTGGAAACTGGCAACAATCATAAATTGCGGGCCGTTCGCGATCTTTGATTGTCTCCTGTTTCGGGGACTTGAGACTTGAGACTAACTTTTAACCCGTCAAAACTTGGCAGCAAATTGACCCACTTTTGACACATAAATCGCCATTTTGTAAGATATTTACAATATCAGCTAAACGTTTGGTTTCTAAGTATTTGATTAATTTGACATAGGGGAGTCATAGAAGCTCAATAGTGTGTTGGTTTCTCTGAATTCTTTGATGTATCAATTGCAAGGTGCCCTCGTATCGTTCTTATTATGGTATACAGATGAACAATTCTTCTCTCACCCGTTTCTTGACGTGTTTTTATTTATTGTTGGTGTATCACTGAAGATAATTGATTTATTGAACTGATTGTGAATATAGATATAATATATGTTCTGTCAGTATGAAGTTTGGTTTAAGAATACTGAATGATCATAATATTCCACGTTTTTCAATAGAACCAAATCTAAACACTGATACTCCAGATTCCAGTATCTTTAATCCAATCAATATGAAATGAAATCCTCTTGAAGATCATGGGTTTTCTATTCCTCTGCATTCCATTGTATTAATACATTTCGTAAACTCAGTTCTTTGTTCATTGTTGTGTCTGTAGGAGTTGTATAGAAAGCTCTCCAGCTTTAATCAAATGCATCATCTGGTCTAAAATAAGGTCCGATTTGGTGCGTTGTTTCCGATTGTTCGTTAAAGTTATGTTCTTTAAATGACCTCGTTCTGTGGTATCTTCCAGAGGTTCGTTGATTGTAACTTGAGGTGTGGTTATTGATCCACGTTTCCGGTGGACTAGTAGTGGATATACCATCTTTAGAAAATCTGAATGATTTCTTTAGACATCCAACTAAAGTATCATTTCTTTGATTTGATGTATCCTTTCCGTAAATCTTTGATGTTTTCGTGTCTGAGGCCAGCTTCAGACTAGTTTCCCGAGTAAAGTGTTGTTGACCTTCATAGATATCCGATGGTACGGCATCTTGTTCAACTTTTGGGTTGAAAGACAATTCATTTCGATTGGTGGTTGAGTCTTGGAGTATGAGATTTGTTGTTACCATATGTTCAGAAATCATCATATTGCCAGTGGAAAAGAACCCTTCAGTTTTATTTCTTTTGAAATCGGCGTTCTTATGATATTGTAGAACGTTGTACACGTCTGATTCAGATGGTGTAATCTTGTTATTGTGGAATTGCGATGAAGAATTTGACCTCTTCAAAGGGATGATAGAAGAGAAAGACCCATTTGATCCATTTCTATGTGGCGGTGGTTGGTCAGTTATAACTTCATCGTTAACGATCGTAGATGTGATAGTTGACGGGATTCCATAAGATCCAAACATAGTTCCCCCATCTTGACCAAGATCCAGACTGCTATAGCAACTTATAGGCGTTCTACTCACATTGAAGTCCTCATATTGGGTATGCTGTGTTGTGATTGCGGATTGATCATTGATAAATCTTTCACTCATTGGACTTCTATCCGTGAATTCAGTCCCGTAATACGTAGAAGCACCACCTGAATAAGCGGTGAAATAATCAGACTTGGTATAACCAGTTCCCACTCCGTTGCTGAAATCATTGTCTGAGAAGAAGACCAAGTCGAAATAATCATAAACGTTATCTCTCTGTAGGATGTGACTATTTGAATCGATGCAATAATCTTGTCCACCAATAGGATGAATTGGAAGGATATGATCTGGGAAAAAGGTGTGGATGGCTTCAATCAAGTCGAAAATCTTATCAACATATTCATCATGTCCTGAATCCTTCAACACCTTATTCTTAAAGGAGCTAAAATCAAGATCGTTATAAAGACAGAACAAACCAACCAATAATCGCACCAAGTCATCCAGTTCAAACATAATAATAGTCTGTGTTTTGGAAAGAGCCTCAAACATTCGCCTGATAGCTCTTAACTGTGTCGTTTCAAGAACATCTAAGAACTTACCCAACTGTTTGTCATATTCAGGAACATCAAAATCAAATTCCAAGACATTCATATGTCTTTTCTGCATGTCTGAGAAGCCATAAACAAAATCCATCATTTTCTGTGTGCGTCCTGTGTGTGGAATATCATAGAATTTCTCAAAGAAGATATTTGTGCTTATCCTTTCCTCAGCCTTCATAGATGCTAGAAGCACAGATAAGAATGCGACATTGGTTCCTTCCTTCTCATGAAGAACTTCCACTTGGTAATAACGGAACAAGTAGATTAGTGCCGTACAAACTGTACTGGGCCTGAGATTGAACTGCACCCCTGAGTCAAGTATTATCCCTGTGAGCTTGTGATAACTTTGTAATTCATACTCTCTACTGTAGTTTCTCACTGTTGGAGAGTTGAGGATCTCTGGGAGGCTGAAAATCCACTGATCTGCGCCCATGACGTCCTATACCAGTGATACACAGGTATGGCTGAGAGAAAATAATAATCTGAGCAAATATTGAGTAATATACCTTGAAGAGATTGGTAGTGAAATATGCACGGAATCAATAGGCAAAGGATAGTGGATTTGGTGTTGATGATTGTGAATAAAATAAGGTCACAGATTCAAAAAAAAAAAAAAAACCTAGTTGAAAGTCAAGATTGATACCTCCCAATTATTTGACGATCAGAATATTTGGTGTTAAAATGTCCTTGAGAACTTGTTATCTTAAGATAAGTTGGTGGTATTGGATCTGCTAGAATATTTAATCGCTCCTTGTCATTCTTCAACTCAAATTATTCATGCCAAAAACGTACGGGCAATTTCTTTATTAAATCAATCAAAAATATCCTGATCACGTGTACTGTGATACCAGTTCGAACCCCCGTCTGCTCTTTTAGAATACCTTTGTTCATGAACGGACACAGTAAAAATTGAGAAACAGAGTTTGATCGTTCAATCTAAAGTTTTTCAGTTGGATACTCTACTCTCCCCCCTGTGTTTTTTTGGTTTTGTTTTAGAGCAATTGATAAGATAATCATAAGAATTCATTGCGGCCTCATTTGAGAAGCTTTTTTTTATTTTTTTTTTGAAAGATGGCATCACAAGGAAATCCTCAACAACAAGATATCGACGATCACATTCCAAAGTTATCTATTGGTTATTACGATCCATTTGAAAGTTATCAAGGGATTTTAAAAGAAAACCTCACCAACAAGACCACGTTCCTCTCAAATCTTCATTGGAGGAAGCAAAGTGACAACAATGAGCCACTTAGATCAATCACACAACTTCAGTTGCTATTCACAGAGGAGTTACCTAGACAGTTCGACCATAATAACAACAACACCCAATCCTTATCCGACCAGACAAGACCTTCAGACCATGAATATCTCTCTGCGCAAATGGATTCAATAACAACTCCTTTGTTAAGATTGATGTTTGTCAAATGTAAGAACATGGATGAGTATAGGGCACAAGTCAGACCCCTAGTGGAAATTTGGCTCAAAGAGAACATTATTTGTAGTAAAGCTTCAATTGAATGGTTTATTATCTTTGATTTGACTTCTACTGAGGGAACAGAGATGAAGGTAGGTAACAAAATTTATGAGAAACTACAGACAGATTTTAATTATGGACAAACCAATCAAAAACCTTCAAATTCCACAGCTGCTATGACTGAATTGACAACGCTTTCTTCAGATCGGATCATCAAGATCAACAACAACAATGGAGTGGAAATCAATGAGATTTGGGGCCGTTTGAACATGAAGTTGAAGACTGGTATTCTACAGGCGTTCAGTGAACGTTTGAAGAAGAATGAAACTCGTTTGAAGGAATTTGATGAAGAAAGGGAACAAGATCTGATCAAGATTTTGGCTTTGAAGGAATCGACTGCTCATCTCTATCTTCGATTGCGATTATTCGAAGATGCGTTGACTGATTATGATAATTTGGAAAGATTTGTGATCACCCATGAAGATGCTATTATGAAACAGCTATCTAACAAGATTAGTGGGAAGTTGGAACCATTCATAGACTTCATAAACGCCGACTCTATTGCTACCATCAACAACAACAACAACAATGAGAAACACCCAACGTTATTCCAACTAAGAACATACCTTATGTCCAAACAATTCGTCACCTTAGAAGGTCTGGCTGTACAATCATCCACTTCAATCTCTTTACAGTCTGTTCATATTAGGGAATGGTTGAGAAGACTTTCTCTTTTCATCATTACTATCTCAAGCTTATTTCCAGAGGATGAGGGCAATTCTGTCAATCTTGAGAGCCTTGAGTGGGCCTATGCCTCTATAGACTTCACCATGAACACTTATCCATGTCAAGCTATAATTAAATCAATCTTAGAAGGTGATGAACCTAATAAGATCAATCAGATTTCTGAGAATTTTGGTGAATTGTTATTGTTGCAAAGATCCATTTTGTTAGAAATTGGTCAGACTTATTACAGTTATTCCATTCTTCATCATAACACGAAGAAGTCCCCTCAAGAGGACGGTCAAAAGAAATCCATCAATAACTCGTCATATGCCCCGTTATCAAATCACCTTCAAAGCAAGGATGATTTCGAGTCTCAGTATCAACACATGACCCAAACAGCGTTACAATTCTTACATCACTCTACCACGCGAGAAAGAAGTGTTGATTCTCTATCGATAGATTTGGCTTTGTTGGATTATCAGAATGAAAGATACAAAGATGCATTGGCTGTTCTGGAAACTTGTCCAGAGTTTTACAAAGAGCATGGTTGGTCTGAGATTGGGAGGGACATTTTGGAGATCGTCATTGATTGTGTGGAGAATATTAATAAGGAACAGAGAGACAATGAGATGATTGGGAATTTGGCTTGTTATTATTTGGAATATCTATCGTTGAGTGCTATGAATGGCAAAGACGAGATTGTTGAGAAGTTGTTGGCTTTAGAAAACATCCAAGACGCTTCGTTTCACACCGACAGGCTCTTCAATATTGAGTGTGAACCAATGTTGCATGTTTCCTCTGGTGATTGTTTTGAGCTCCAATTGAACTGGCAGAATGTGAATATAGGTGTCGATTTCCCCCTTGAAGATATCAGATTACACTTGCACAAGGACGACGAGGAAATGGTCTTTAGTGTTGATAATGCTATCATTAAGAAAGGCATGAATTTTTTGAAATTACAATCAGATTCCATTGTTTTTGAGCATGCACTCACTCTCAATAAGGTCACTGCCAAGCTGAATAATATTGTTACTGTTTATGAATTCAAGAACCAATGCCCACTCAAATTCCCACGTTTAAACCCTCAAGATGCCACAAGTTTCCACATAGACAGATCGACCAACCTGTCCACTGCCAAGAAATGTGTTTCCATCTTTGTGAACACAACGCCATCCCATCCAATATCCGATCTCCATCTTCAAGTTTTCGAAGAATCCAATAGGAACATTCGATTCTTAGCCAACAATGTCGTCATCATGCAAAAGTCATCGGAAATATTACCATTTACAGTGACATCGTCGAACTCGATTCGTATTCAATCCACGATTCCCACCTCTACTCAAGTAGAAGTCCAAATACCTTATGATATCGTGAACTCTACCAAGGCTGCAGTTATCAATCTTTCCTCTATCATCAAATACACTGTCCATGACGTTGAAAAGACTCAGAGTATCTTATTTGAGTCCTTCCACACTGCGTTACCTATCGCTATTTCAGTCCAAGATATTTTCAAAAAAGATTCCTTGGTTGCCAAGTTCACAATAGGCTCTGTTGATTTCGAGGAACCCGTGGTGATTATGGACGTGGATTTATTTGGAAATGAAGAGAAGTTTTTCGTTACCAAACCAAGCATCAAGACGAATGAGATAGTCTCTTTGAGAGATCAATTAAGTTTGTATTTCTTCAAGATCCGGAGAACCAATGCTGAGAATGTGGTTTACTATAACGATGAGTACTTGAAATTGGATGTGAAGTTTAGGGAGTTAAAGGGCGAGATTCTATACTTTTTTGAAAGAAAATTGTCAGCTGAATTGAAATCTAATGGATTAGGTCAATACTTAAAGTATTTGAATATCAAAGAGATCAAGTTTGATTTTGAAAAATATATCATTTCAAGGACAATTCGAGTTGTATCAACCATGGTTTCGGACACTGTTAACCAATCGATGCAGGAATATTGCCGTGTCATTCCAATTAAAGACAGATTGAAGTTATTAAAATGCTTCAGTGACTTAATTTCAAATCCTTTCAAAGTGTCCAAATCAGATCAAGAGCAATCTATTGCTGGTCGATTCTTCAACATTCGCCACCTCAGCATAGATGTCCAACTTCCTTCAATCAACATCATTCACGAGGTCCAACTATCATTACCTTCACAGAACACAAATTCAACAAAGTATGCTCAGATTGGATCACCTTTGACTGCCCAGTTGTCCATCTCTTCACATATATCAAAGACCCAAGAACGTCCATTATCAGCAGAGGACTTGATCAAAAAGTCCAAAAGAAGGGTGTTGTTCCAAGATGAACAACAGTCGACTGATAATAGTAATGACGCCACAAGAGACACTCGATCGTACGTTGTTGAATGCTTAAATGCACAAGATTCATGGATAATTAACGGCCTGAATAAGTTTTTGATTGAAATTCCAAATCTTTCATCTGAATCACAATCAGAAATATCCCATCCATCTATTGAACTATCTTTGATTCCTTTAAAGTTGGGGAAGTTGAACTTACCAAAGATCAAAATCACAACTATACCATCCTCAAATGATGGTACTAATCTCAAGAAGAATACCTTAGGGGATAATGATGATCAGGACTCTTTCCAGGTTGTTTACAAAGAGGAGAATGTGTTCGTTTATGTTTTGAATTC